>VWZS01004596.1:287129-361708 GCA_013397075.1 Rhabdornis inornatus
TGTGCTGTGAGGAAAGTGAACCTGTGCTGTGAGGAAAGTGAACCTGTGCTCTGAGGAAAGTGAACCCTGAGGAAAGTGAACCTGTGCTGTGAGGAATGTGAACCTGTGCTGTGAGGAATGTGAACCTGTGCTGTGAGGAATGTGAACCTGTGCTCTGAGGAAAGCTCCCAGGCTGCCAGGATCAGTGCTGCTGCAGCCCCAGGGCGCTGCAGGGGCTGCTTGGGCAGGGAGCACCGACACCACACCTGCAGGTGCAGTACTGCTTCTGACACGCTTGAAATTTTGCTGCTTTTCCGAAACTTTTGGAACAAAAGCAGACAATTACTCAGCAATAAAATGTGATCAGATGGGTGAGAAAAAAAAAGGAAAAAATTTCAACAGGAAAGGGAAGAGTTTCTAAAAATACATCATTGTTTAGCTCAGTTTGATGTGGTATCCATTGCTCTAACCACATTCACGTTTTTTCCCACCCTACCTACAACTTCCATATAAGACAGACATTGTCATAGTATTGCTACAAGCCTGAGAGACTAGGGCTTGGTAAGGGGCCAGACAGCTTATGACAGGAAACTGTACTTTCAGATAGCATTAAGTCATTGTACTTACAAATTTTAAGAAAACATTTCCCAGTTCATGCTGAGACTGTGGTTCTGGTTGCAAACAAAACTCCAGAGCAGCCAGGAACTCCTTGTGAACACCAAGAATGTCTTCAATGTTAGAAAATAAGATCTGAAATATAAGGAGAAAAACATTGGTAGTTTTTAATATATGTCAGTTTTTTGCTAAGTAGTAACTCCAAAATACTGTGGAGCTCTAGACTTACCATGATGGGACTCAAAGCTCAGACAGGGACTTGTAAAGAATAAATTACACCGTATTTGCCCCTTTCCTAGCCCCCTATAAAAATCTTTATTGCTTCTGAAGTACCTGCTATAAATTAAGATTATCTTTGCAGACCACTAAGCATCATAAATGCAAGCAACCTCTTTTAAGTCTTGAGAATATCTCCTATGAGAACAGCCAGGTAAATGGAACCACAAGGCCAAACTCATTTTGCAGGAGACAGAAGCAGGGAGTAGTTTGCCTTTCCTTCCCATGCATTAGAAATCCCTTTCTTCCAGAAAGGGACTTGAAGGTATCACACACAAGGGTGTACCTGTAAATAGGAGACAAAATGTTGTCTGGAATCCAGCCTTTCCCTGCCCAGAGTGGAGGTTAGTGTACATTGCTCACAAACCTCAAGAGCAGCATTTGGAGTTGCCTTTCACTGACCTCAGTGACACCAAAAGGCACATGTAGAGGGGAAGAGGCCCCTCGTTCAACCTTGTATTAAAAGGTAATGGTGACAAATTATCCCTGTGATTAGAATATAGGTGTGCTAAGGGGAATAAACTGCCAGGGTGAAAGATGCTATAAACACATCATAAATCTTGGTCATTTTCATATAAAATATGAGAAGAAAGTGAATTCACATGTAGGAGATTAAATGCTACCTAGAGAGGGGCAAAAGTCCTGACATGAGGTGACAGCCATCAGTACTGGCAGACACTGGAGGGAAGGCTAAATGGGCAGAGTAAATCCTGGAGTCTGCAGTGACATACATGTTGCAGACAATGTTTCTATCTCCTTGCTTTAACTGTGTCACTTGCAAAGAGAAGACCTGCAGTGCAGTCAAACAAGCTTTCACATCGGAAGAAGCTTCCCAGATCTGGCTCAGTGAGTGGGAGACCCTAAAGTATACAGCCTGACAGAACCAGCCTTCATCTTCCTGGCATTTGCTGTGGGAAGTGATCAAGCCTAACATCTCCAAACACTTCCCAAAATGCCTTACTGTAACACTAAACTCTTGAACTGTATGCAGTGGAATTTATTCACCAGATGTAGCACTGAGTCAGCCTGGTGGCTGGTGATGTGGCAGCAATTCAGAGAAACAATAACCTGTAAATTAAGTCTAATCATTAAAGCTAGGACTGAAACATCAATTCCTGGTTTAAAACCAGTTTCTATGCGGTTTAGCAAGGGTAGACAAGATCAGGAATTCAAGGCCTTCCTCTCTGCAGGTAGCCAGGTTCAACTCTATACTTCTGTTATTCACAAGGATGGGCAGAGTATTTCTCTCAAACTCATCCTTCAAGCTGACTGCATGTCCAGAGCAGAGCCTGTTGCATCCTCCTTGTCTTTGCTTCCCAGAATTCCCTCTCCCTTCAGGAATTCTGAGATATGGTGCTGTGCACCACCATCAATGCCCTTGTGCCTCAGAGCTCCTTTCTAGCTCTCAAGAAGCTGAAAGATTCCAACACACTGAATTTGCACTGACTGGCTCTGAACCAAAAAAAAGGCCAGGGAGCTAGGATCCTTTCATTGCTCCCTAAAAACTTCCTGTGCTAGTTCAAGTGGAGCCTGCAAGTGTTCTGTCACGTGGCTGAAAGTGATGTGCTGATGCAGTAGCCCTTGTCTTTATTGCTTTGCCAGAAGCTGTGCCAGAAGGGGATTAACAAGCAAGAGGAAAACATCTGTCAGGGATGATTTTATCCTCCAGGACCAGTCTTCAGGGGTGGCTTTTGATCCAAGGAATATCTGTGCAAGCTAATGAATTCTGAGGGGATCAGTAAAGTTCTGCTTGCAGCAGAATTTGCAGGTAAGAGTCACTTGAAAATCAAGGCAGCAGACAGACCCTGACTGCACATGCTCCTGTACAAAACGCAGTTACCAGCCCTGTGCACAGCCTCAAGCTGTACTGCCTTCAAACTGCTCCATCAGTGAAGTGGCAGCAGGGCCTGCTGCGAGCATAGCATAATAGAAACTCAGCAGGACAGTTATTCCCACATGAGGCACTGAAGAAATTCAAACCAATTTTTTATGATGTTGCTTAAGCTGCTAGTCTCTGGTGTTAGCACTAACTGTAGGAGAAATCTGCAAAATAATACTGGGAGCAATAACCCAAATTATCTTAAAAAGCACTTTCTCCTTTTACTCAGAGGTAAGTGGCTGCCTGAATGCCCTGTATTTTCCTCTAGGCCACATGAAGAAAGAGAGCAAAGACAGGCTTCTCCTTACATAAACTGCCAAACCACTTTTATAGTCTCTTCTACTGGCCATCTCACAGCTCTCTAAGGACTCAAGATACATTACATCAGCGTGCAGATTATCAGAAGTCCCAACACCACCGTGCTTTTCCTGGCTCTACCAGGTGGGAGAAAGGAGTGGGAAATAAAAAACAAGTATCTTTCAACTGCAGGAAAGACAAATTATTTGGTATAGCAGGAGATGGAAGGTGGAAGGAAGAGACAGTATTGGCTCTGGAAACTATGGACACATGAAAGCTGTGCCTTGTGATTCTGTTTCACCAGAAATAGGCAGAAGCCTTTTATTACTGAAGGGGAGCTCTCGTATTGAAAGCTCAGTATTGTAACAACAGCGATAAATGAGGTCTCATAGTGGCCTCTAAAAGATCCCCCAGGCATTTCAAGAATGACACAAAAATAAAGTGGTACTTCCTCAGAGGAGTATGAAGAAACTTCAAATACAAATTCTGCTGTACGGGATTAGTAGGCACTGCATCTGATTATGTGGCAGTCGTAATTAATATCCATTTTGATGATAGGAATAATGACAGAATAATAACTTTTATAAACATCAACACTGACAAATAGTTGTGTAAGTTTATTTTAATGCAGAGCTCAGTTTTTGCGCACTTCCATGTACACAAGATCTACTGTCACTAATCACTTGTCTACTTTTTCTTCAGCCAACCCTGAACTTACTCTAGATGCTGGACAGTGAGTTTTTGGAGAGTGGGGATTTCCAGATTTGAAGACAGCAAGAGGCTGAGCTCCACAAAGATGCCAGCAGTCTTGTTCCCAGCCCCTTCTCATACCAGCCAGTCAATACCACACCTTGCTGGCCTGAAGAACTGACAGCCAAGGTGAGGCTGGAGCCCTGCTCAGCTGGTACATGCAGGAAGCCTGGCCCAGGAAATGGAGGAGCCAGCAGGAGAAACTGCAGCTGCAGCAGCACTGCAGGTGTGACACACCTCCTGTGGCTGCCCTGCTCCCACAGGACTAGAGGGCAAAGCTGCTGCTGATTCAGGAGCTCCAGGACCAAACAAGAGCAGAAAAGCACCATCCCATGGCAAACTGTGCCTGTCCCACTCACCAGGGGGTTTCACTTGTGTCCGTGTGCCCAGAGGGGTTTGGTTTCACAGGCATATGTGTACAAGGTGAGTTTTTAAGCCAAATAACTACAAGGAAGTGTTTTGTGTATCTATGACATTAATGAACAACATGCACCCCTGTGACCACAGGCACTTGAGAAGCCTGTACCTCACAGTTCTCTACGTCCCTTAACTCTTTCCAGGGCAAAATTCAATCAGGAACCTCCTCACGCAAGGGTCTCACAATATGTAGACCTCCCACAAGAACCCAAATTCCTTTCCACAAGAACACAAAGGAAAATTCCTGCCTCCTTGTCATAAGCCCTACCAAATTTCCATTAGTAGAAAACTGCAGATATAAATTGGCTAACTGAATACTGGCAAACAAAACAGACAAGGGCTGTGGATTCCCTGTCTTTCCTCTCAAAGACATTGAAATGGCCCCTCTGTACTCTACTCAGCGTGTCACAAACTTGCCAAAAGTTAGTATCTCTGACAACACTACACTGTTGTCAAATTTTACGAAAATTAGCCGGTGAGATGAAAAATTACTGGAAGATGACAGCTATAAGAATGGGCAAACAGATTGACAGATAAACTGTCAACGTGAGCTCCTTTCCTTAGGGAACCAGATTAATAAAAAACATCCACATGACAAAGGGATATTTGATATTCATATCCCTGAATCTAGCCCTTCATTGCATATCACTTTCCCTATCAAGCAAACAAGGAAGACAGAAGAAATACCTTAACATTCTCCTCTGTTATGTACTTCTCAGCTTTGTCCACTGCATTCTGTCGGATCCGGTGAAGAAATGCCTGCAGAGATGAAAGAAGATTTATGTTCAAATAGTTTAATAGTAGTTGATTTAACTCTTTTATTTCCTCTAGGTTTCCATCAACACAGTGTGGCTGATTACCTTTAGGACTGAAAGAATGTAAACATTTACAAACTCCCCACCACACATGTCTAGGCTGCATGCAGGCACTACCAAAGACATTTCCTACAATGCTGTTGGGCTTTGCCTGACAATAAATGTCTTCCCTTTGTTGAAGCTTTTGGCTTTAATTATCTGTTACTAGCAGTAGACTTCAGCAGGGTCCATTGGCTCCCCTGAAGGTTTCCTGTGCCTCCAGGATGCAGCTGTTCCACCCCAGGGGCAGCGAGCTCACAGCGAGACGTGTGTCAGCAAGGGACTGAGGCACAAGGAACAGACAGACAGACAGACAGACACACTGCTGGAGCTGAGGCACAAGGGACAGACAGGTTTCCCCTTCTCTCAGCTCTGCACAATTCTGGCTTTAAGAGTCAAATCAATAAAACACTTCAGGCCAGATACAAATGGACACTGATCTGGATTTTAGTCCTGGATTCTCAATCTGCTTTTGAACAAATTTCAGGGACCATAACCACATTGCTCCTCTAGTATTGCTAAATAGGAAGAAGATCTTGGCTAGATTCCAGCTAGATCTGGAGAACTCAGAGGAGTTTGTGGGGACTAAGAAGTCTGAAGAATAGATTCCTGCATCAAAGGAACAGGACACGTGTGCCAGTGGCAGAAGAGTTATTTTGTAAGGACCAGCCAATCCACCTTGCCAATAATGCGGCCAGGAACTGCTCAGCAGCAGGCAGGGAACTGTCTGAGATGAAGTGTTCAGCACGATGATGGATGAGAGGAGGAAGAGCTGCTGCACTCCCCCTTCAGTGCTGGCTGGGCTAGCAGAGCATTAGTAACCAGGAGCCTGAGTTACACCAGGTGGCACATCACTCTGCACTCACTCATGCACTGATGGTGAGCCAGACAGTGATTTCCCTTGCTTTAATTACAAACATGTTTGGAGGCAACTAACCCACAACTGAAATGATCAATTAATCTATACAATTAGCAGCTCCACTGGTGACTAATAGTTACCTGCACATCAGTCCCAGTATGAAGGGCCTAATAATAAAGCTGTATACAGAAGTGCAAATCACATTAGCTGTTACAGGCCACCCAATAAAAAAGTGGAGACTGTGTTAATCTAAAAACCAGCTTTTCTGTGATACTGGTCTGAAAAGACCACTTGATGTGAGCACAAGAAAGGGAGGAAAAAAGAGAGGAAAATCAAGCAAAAAATAAAAAAGGCATAGAAGCAGAGAGAGGAAGAAGGATAAAAGACCTAGAAGGGAAACAGACAGACAACTTTGTAGACAGTCTTTCAAATCTCCTACAGCCTCTGATTTGCCTTGATGTGCATGGACAGCAGTTCCTCCAGTAATAATAAAACAGGACAGTTACAGGAGATTTTGATCTTACAAATTTAACAGTCTACTTTCCAAAATGCAATTCCCCTCAAATTATCAAAACTCAGTGGATGCAGAAGTTTGTTCCCCATTTTTCAATAGCTACTGAAGTGCAAGAAGTATCTTTTGCAACACAATCATTCAATTAAAAATACGAAAAACACAAGCTATTAACCAGCAGCTCACGGAGATAATGCTGCATGCCCTGTTCACATGGCAACACCACTTTCTTCCAAACCACTTCCTGCTTGGAAAAAAGCAAACCTCTTCCCAGAGATGTTATGCTGACATTCAGGTCAGCATTTCCCAAACTTCTCCAGTGATTTTTTTGTGCTACTCGTTTCATTAGGGTCTAAGTTCATCTGTACCAGCAGTAGCTCTCTAATCACCTGGTGACAGGGACTCCAAACTCTGTTACACAAGTAGTGTGCAGCTCTTTTGGGGGAAGGAAGTGCTATGATCTTTCATTAGACCTATTGATTTAGCTGGAAAATCAGAGTTATTTGGACCAGGACATGATAAAAGTGATGCCAAAAGAGAGAAGGTGGTGGTGGATGAATATTAAAAAATTTGCCATGCCTATATCTTAATTTATATTCCAAAATATGTTGTTATAAAAGAAGAAGTAAGTAGCTGAAAGGGTAAAAGCTTGTCTGGACACCTACAAAGTTATTGAGACAAATTTTCTCCAGCTGCTCCAGCCTCTTCACAGTCTACACAACTCATATATAAATACAAGAGGTCTGGTCCTTGACATTTTTCACAAGGAGCCTTCAGGGACCCCACAGTATAACCCTTTTCACCTGCAACACCTTCAATCTCTGTAGAGACTGGCCTCCAAGGATATGTGGAAGCATGGGGTCAGCTTTCTCAGGAGATCTTGGAAGTATGACCTGGGGACTCTGAAAACCATGCCTAGGACACTGCGAGATGATCACAATCACCCCTCCATTGCAATCAAGAGCAGAAATCTATATAATATTGTGGCACGTTGCTGGTTTCCTCCTCTCTGAAACTATTAGGGATTACTGAAACAACAACCAACTGCAGATCACTGAGACTGCTGAACAGCTGAAAACTGATGAACAGACAACAAAAGTAGGCTCTGCTTCCTTCTGTCTCCTGCTTGTACCCTGGTCAGGACTCACAAGGATAACAATTTCACTAAAAGCAGAGATAAGACAGCTGACAGCACAGCATCTTTCCTCCTTATCCCCCCACTGCATTGTTCCACTGTGCTCACGCTGGGCCAGGCCTGAGCAGCCCAAGCTGTTTGCTTGGGCAGCAGAGGAACACAGAAGCACTGAAGAGCCCATGGATCCAGAACAGGAACAGGGCATGGCACAAGGCAGGGCAAAAATGGGAAACCAGGCTGAGCAATTTTCATTTGCCTGCTGAAGATTGTAGAGGTGCCATCTTCCATTTTAATGTGCTCGGTATTAGGAAAACAGTCCAGAGAGGACTTGGTTTAGTTTAAAATTCTGCTGTGATAACATAATGTTTATTTGTGCACTGTGACTTGTTGTCCTAGAGGTCTGCTATTCCCAAACTCAGCAGGTCACTGCTGATGCTCCTCATATCCTCATATCAAGCACGATTCATAGTTTGTCTTACAGTACAAAGCCTTGCAGGATTCAAGTAAATCTATGACAAATTAGAATGAGCAGAGTGAAATGTCTCCTTTCTGCCTCACATCATGTTGGACAAGTTCCTTCCAATACAGACTAATAGAAACATACTATAAATCTAGAATGAAACTTAAGTATAAAAGTTAATTTCATTAAATAAGTACTTTTTAATGGCCCCTTTTGTATGAAAGTGTTTTGTTCTTCTATTCATGTTCCTCACAGTCCACTGTTTCAATGAAATCTCATTGTTTTGAGTGTCTTTGCAGCACCTCTAAACCACAAAAGCACAGAGTGTATTTTAAGGAAATCTGCTAATTGCTAGTTGTTGTCACATGAAACAGCTGCACACATGAAACATACGAAGCAACAGGAATTTCTCTCAAATGCTTTTCACACGGGCCTTGTTGGACTCAGTCTGTAGCCTTAATTAGGGAAAATTAGTATTTTCCATCTTCTATGTAGCAGAAGTAACACAAGGCAAACACTAGTGACAAGGCAGTGACAGTTTGCTCATGCCCCTTCTCAAAATTCATGTTTAAGGCAGATGCTTCCTCAAACATTCAGAAATAGCAAGAGACTTCTTACCAAACAGCAAGACAGGCAAAGTGTGCCTGCCCCTGAGGGAAACGAAAAGGAGAACAGAAACAGACGGTGATGCAACTGGTCCCCGTGTTGCTGGAGAAGCAACAACTTAAAGCACAGTCCTGTAAAACCTGTTTCCTGAGCAGCTGACTGGAATGTCACATTGCACTTCAGAGACAAGGGAGACAATGTTGTAAAACTCACCAGTGATCAGGACTGATTCAGAACAAGGGTCCAGGGGTCTAAAGGAGTCCAGAATTATCAGGGTTATCAGGGTTAATATTAATAAATTGCTTTACACTTGTGCCATCAATTGTTTAAAGCTTCTTGCAAGTGCAGGTATCTTGTTTCCAAGAATATGTGCTCACAGTGACAAATTAAGAGGTGACATGAACAATAAATTCCAACATTTGACCATCACTAGCATCTTCACCTTGCAACTACAGCACAGGAGCCATACATATGAACTAGAACTTGCAAGCGTAATTTTAATTTCTCTTTTTTTATGACTTGAATTAGTGCTGCCACTAAATTTGGCTGTTAGAAGCCTTTGCCTCCATACCAAAAAAACCTATTGTCTTCAGCAAAGCAGCTCAAAGATCCTGTGGGAACACAGCTTTACTGAAATAGTCTGACAAATTAAAATGAATGTTTACTGAAGTTCATGTTTTAAGAGCAGATGCATCCTTGCTCATGTTAATCAATTGTTAGCTTTGAACCTTGTCATTCTGATCATGTTCTTTTGCTTTCTATCAAATGTGCAGTTCACAAGCTAAAGCTCTGCACAAATGACAGGAAACATCCTGCATCCCCATCCCACATGTCGACAGCGGTTCTCACCTGCACTGAGGTCTGAAAGACAATGCAATAAATCATCTCAAAGTAACACAACAATGACTGCACAGGGCTGTTGCAGCGTGTCAGCATTGCCCTTCAAGCATGCTGTGAGTACCTGCCTGCAGGACTGCAGCCTCAGTCCTGCTGCAGCTGGCACGGCCCGCAGCGCTGGGCACGGCCACCAAGGTCTGCTCGTGTCCATCCTACACACAGCTGGCTTCTAAAGACAGATGAAGTCATTCTTGAGGAAATACAGGGGACTGGTTTTCCAACAGCTCCTGCTGCCCTGGGCAAACGCCAGCATGCAATGTATACTGGGCCTGACTCAGGTTTCTCAGTTATGAAATACAGTTATAATATTGGAAATCAGAAGCAACTCCTTTGACATTACTAGCATTGCACATGTAAAACGGAGCAATACTGAAGCAACTGCACACTTTTAAAGAGCCTGTTAACAGTACATCTTACTGGCAGTCCACTATTCCCTCACTGCTCAATTACTAGCTGCTATGTTAATATTTCTATAAAAACACATTTTAAATTATCAGTGTATGGAGAAGGAAGGAAGAACTTAAGCATGAGATGAGTGCATTTTACTAAAATTCTCCTAAACAATAGAGCCGCAGCTGTGAGAGAGAGCAACTGCAAAAACACTGTAGCTGTAGCTGAGATCTACAGGCAAATTAATTCATCAGCAAACACCTGAAGGGGGACTGCCTGATAGACAGAGGTGTTCAGTGAGCAAGAGGAAACAGCACCAGAAATATCTTCTATTGCCCTAATTTCAGGCTTCCTGTGTATCAAACTGGCTTTAAACCCTCAAAGCTTATTGGTACTTTTTTTTTTATCTCTTCCCTGAAGAGGAACTAAATTATTAGCTAACCAAGATGATTAATAGAAAGAAAAAAAAAAAAAGAAAAAGTCACACACATCATGGAGTATCAAACATTCTCTGCAAACAGCTCAGGCAGTCTGAGCTGTGGAAGCTGCACAATCATTTCACATAAAAGCACAGGAGTTACAGGAGGTGCCATCTCTTCCCACAGCAGACTGCATGACCATTTGCAAAAAAAGCGGATTCCATTTCAGGTTGTCCTGGTTTAGGGAAATCAGGAAATCAGGAAAAGACCCTCAGAAAAGAAATGCAGCTTCAGTTGCAAAATTCAGATATGTCACAAGGGAGACGTCCTTTCACCCGAAGCATACTTTTGATGGGTATTTTTTGTAATTGATACATAAGCAATAAATGCATGTACCTACATTACAAAACCACCACTCATACTGGCAATTTAATAAACATTGACTAAGCACTGATCATGGCAATTTGGAACTTCTTCCCCACTTCTTAGTCTGATATATGGTGAATGCTGATAAATACTAAATGAAATATAGAGAAGCATTCAGAAATTCTGCTATTTAAAATTATCTAAATGCATGTATGAATAAAATGTTTGAATAAATAGACTTGATTATTTCTTTAAATACTAGATAAGAGAAACAGCTACTGCTAATATAAAGTACATGCCTGAAATAATTCCAAAAATCTGATTTGTCCTTAGCCAATCCTGAATTTTAAGGTTCATGCAGTTATGACCACACTTGGCTGATTTATCTTACATCTATCTTATCCTTGTTACACTGTCTATAACATCAAATCAATCACAAAATACTGCCACTGCACAGCACTGGGACTTTCAGCTGTGCTTAAGGACTCAGACATTCCAACTGCCTTCTTCTCACTTTGAGTTTCTTGACAGAGGCCCAGCAGAAAATGGCTTCTGTCGACAAAAATCTGGGGCTTAAACGAGGATTCATCTCATCTGCTCGCACCCCCTGAAAGCTGAAGCCTTTCCTGAGCTGGTGAGCCAGGTCCCCACCACAACAGAGCCATGGGCAGGCAACCTGCAGCATGAGCGACTGTGCTTCAGGAGGACGTTTAAGAAGAGAGGCTGAATTACCTTCTAGAAAGGTTTTTCCATCAAGAGTGAGCCTGGGTGACAAACTGAGCTCAGACCACACTCCTCTGCTGTACCCCTCTCACAGCATCGGCAGATACAAATTCCAGGGCAGTGAGTGTTACTGAACCGTCTCCGGAAGTGAACCAGGACTGTCTCAGTCACTCACGGATGCTTAAAGACACGGGGACACGCTGACACACGCAAAATTCACATGCACGGACATTCTCAGCACGGGGGTATTCTGGGACTAATCACAGCTGAGCTGATCCAGCAGCACATCCCACAAAAAGTCTTTTAAACGAAAGTGTTAAAAAGATCCCGGACTATTATCTCCATTTCCAGCCTACTGCTGTTTACACTGGAATTCTGCAACAAAAAAAACCAGTCAAATCAAATTCATACTTTGACTGATGGAGGGAGGTGGAACTGAAGGGAAGCCATAGAGAAATATGTTGCAGTGTTTCTCACTCCAAAGAGAGATCCCTTTCTTAAGGAGGAGTTGTTTTCATTTGAATCACAAAAAACCTTTTGTGAAGTGAAAGACAGGCTGGTGCTGCAGAAGGGCCATTGTCTCTTCTCCACCATCGCCCTGACCTCTGCTAGCCCCTCCTCCTCCCAGTCACTAATATTTGCATTCTCAGACAGGTCAGAAGATCCCAACTCACTTCAGGGCCCCAAAGCCACATTTCTCACTTCTAAAATCCTTCAGGACTCATTGCTACTAATTTCTGCATATCTCCCATACCCTGACTTCTCTGGACTCATCTCCATGCTCTCCCTCCCGTACAATGTTATCTCTATATCACTTCGAATAATCTAATTACTGTAGACTTAAAAAACCTGCCAAACTCCTCCTCTTCTTTGCTTAAGCATGCCCTTTTGTGAACATCTATCCCTGGAAGACTCCAGCCCATTCTAATATCAATAGAAAATGTATTTGTCTGGATTTTCAAAAGAACTTAAGAAAGCTACGTGTGTAATTCCCTCAAGCCTTTGGAATATTCTCCCTTTTACTGGCCTCTTCATGTCATTTTCCCTGTTCTACAATCATGGAATTATTTTAATCATTTTACTGTACCATGGACTCTTCAAAATGCTTTCAGGACAAAGTTTGGTTGAACAGTGTGGTTTACTTAATTCCACTTCTATGTGGAGAAATAAATCCGGACAAGTCTGTGTCTGCTTAGTCTATACGGTACTTTAACCAAAGTTTGTTTCAGAAGTAAGGGCCCAGTAAACAACACATGAATTTTTCAGGATTCAACTTCTATTACTTACATTCACTGTGTTCACAGAGGAAAGATGCCTGCAGATTGCAGTTCTGCATTAGAGGTGGCTCCAGCTACTGAGATCCTATCAGCACCAGGGGATGTTCACTCAGGTTTAGGGCTCTACACTGCTACTCTTTCTTCAGGAGGGAGGTAGAAGCATCAGAGAGACTAGAAACATCAAGTGGTATCCAAAAAATGTAAAATCAAGATGATGAATGAAACTGCAGCAAAAACTATAATTTCTTCAAATTATATTTCAAGATAACAATCTAAGCTGAAGAACTTTGCTATCAGAAAGACTATTCTCTTCCTCTTCTACTCTTTCTCTTTCTGGTGACGGCGTCTTAATACACTAGACATTAAATAGACAACGCGGAGGAAAACGTCAAAATTAAATCTAGTCCCCTAAAGTCCACGGAATATTCTTCATTAGCTGCAACACAGTATACCTAGGACTTCATGTAACTGAAGCAGACCAGTGCAGCCGACTGCCATCAGTTCAGTGACAGTTGCTCTGAACGACCTGCGAACCTACACCTGGCCCACACAGCATTATCTCGGGTGACCCACAAACTTCATCTACATTGCAAACATGTCACAAAATCCCAGGATCTTATTTCCCTAGGAACACTGTCCATGCCCTGATGATACGTACTTGAGATTGTCTACCATAAGCCAGTCTAGCATCAGACTTTGGATGCAAGTATCGAGATTGCTTCCAGAGGTTTCCTCTCGAGGGCAGGTGGGTCTGGCTGGGCAGAGGCAGCCGGGCTCCCTCGGAGGGGGCAGGGGCTCAGGGTCCCCGGGCTGCCCCGAGCACATGGTGAAGGTCCATTTTCAGTGAGCTAGGGGGGTAATAAGGTGGCAGTGCCGGTCCCACAGCTCTGCTCACGGTAGGAGGAGGCAGCAGGAGATGGAGCTGACGGTGGTGGCCAGTTCTCCCCACAGCCCCTTCCCGAGCCCAAACCGCCCAAATCTCTGTCCCCTGGAGAAACCCCTCAGCTGAGAGCAGCCAGCCCCACCTCCCCCTGAACCTTGGCCTCTGCTTTTGTCCCTCTTTAAGGTCGTCGTCGTCTCTCAGCAACAGATGGGAGGAAGAATACAAAAAGAACAACCCTGCCCTCCAACACAGCACACTTCCTACCGCAACGAGGACAGGAACGCAGCGCCTGAGCTGCCAATTGCTCCGCTTTGCTTCGCCCGCAGCCGGTGACTGAGCTTGCACACACAGACGGGCTGCACGCACAGCTGCACTGCAAAACCCGCCTGGATGTACTTACAATTATTTACACACAAAAAAGATGAAAAAATAAAGGAAAAGCATCTTTCACATGTTGTTAAAAAAAAAAAATTTAGGTGAAAGAACCTCCCAAGTAGATTTTTATTACTATGCCAGAGCAGGAAGAGAAGGTTTGGCTGAAGGTCCAGCAGCTGATCTAAGCTGGTTTTCCTAACCAGTCTGCACCACTTTGAAGTGTGCACCACCTGAGCACTCATGGGAATGGCTCAGAGTTTTCCCACCAGACTGCCTATACTGCAATACCGTGGAAAGCACAGACTGTGTGGGAAAAAACAGGCAGGAGAAAATCCTTAATTAATTATGAAATATAATGCAAAACTTTGCCAAAATCAGAAATCTCCCTGATGGCAACGTCATTCATGGGCCTTTTTTTTCTTCTCTGTCAGAAACAGCACTACAGAGCTAAAAGCCACTGCAGAGTGGTCTAGAGCCAAACTCTGGCCACAGAGCACCTCAGAAACATCTTCAGAAGGCTTACTCGTGTCAAGGTTCCTGCCCAGCTCTACACACCCAGAACATTTAGGCTATGCAAAAATGCATCTGTCTGGGGTGCCCAGCCAGGCCTGAACTCTTCTCTGCACTCAATACTGCACCTAATGGTAACCAGTCACATTTCCTTTTGGACAAGTGGAAAATGATGCCATTTTGTCAGGTCTAAGAGCTAGACAAGTCTAAAAATACTGCCTGCCCCAAGCCAGCCCAGAGCTGGGTTTCATAGTTCCCCTTCAAATACATTTGTTTTCCTGTGACAGCCTGAAGAAAACCTCTCTCATGGTAGCATGCCTTCTCTGCTCACACGTTCTGCAAGAGCACAATCGTATCACACACAGTCCTGAACTCCAGCTTCCTGTGAAACAGAGTGAAGAATGAGACCATTATATTTTAACCATAAAGGGGAAGTTGAGCTAGTAAAGCTTTCTGCAGTCCCCGAACTGAAGGGCTCCAGCAGGCAGCCTGTCCTCCCCAGCCTTGCCATGGCCTCGGACAGGCCTGGAGGCTCTGTGAGGCCGTGCTGGTCCTGGCTTGTGGCAGGAGGGCACTGCTGGCAGCTGTGCTCCAGTCTATGCACAGTCTAGAGCAAAGCTAAAAACCTAGCTTTGGCATATACACTTGCTTTTTCTTTACACAGGTGCAAATCGATGGGAAACCTTAAAGCGAACTACTAAAATTTTCATTTTAGAGGGGGCTTTATGATCAAAACAGGTTTTTTCAAGCATTATGATGTTTTTAAATGAAAACCAGATAAAATGTTACCTTCCTTCATCTGAAGCCAACTGCATCACATTGCTAGGAAACAGAAAGCACATCTCTCCAATCCTCAATCTGTTTCTGCAACCTGCCCTTTTCTCAGTACTGCCACAGCTTTCTCCCCTGCATTACAAAAACAATTATTAAAGCAGCTTGTGGATCTATCACCAGGACAGTCCTCTGCAAACCAAACAACTATTTCCAGCGAGGTATCTCATATCTGCTGAGCTGCTGTTAGGATTAGGTACCACTTTTTTCACCACTCCATCCAGCCACAGGAATTGTCCCTGCTGAAGAAAGGGCATCAGCCACACTGCCTGCATGCCAGTGCACTGGCTGGTGAGTTTAGCAAACCATTCATTCAGGCTGCCACCTTCTCTTATACAATACTTTCCCTTCAGCTGCCTTTTCACTAGAAGCTGACTAGTAGCACCCACTATCTAGCAAAGAAATTCCCACATGGAGTTCCCTTAGAGCCAATCCTGCCATTCATCCTGTGTGCCAGTGCAGCAGCTCACAATCCCAAGGCATCACCAGGCACCTCAGACACTGCTGGCACTGCTTCCCCCAAGGATCCATCTCTATCAGTCCAAAGAACAAATCTCAAAATATGCTGCCAAAGCTCAGGTGCATGCTGGGCCAAAGCAAATAACTGCTTTAAACCTCATCTACCACATTTACACACTGGATTGAATTTAGCCTTTGCAAGAGTCCCAGCTGCATCTGTGAACTCAGCTGATTGCCAGTTACTGAGTACTCACATAGAGCAGGGCTTTTATTTGTAATAAAATATTTACAGTGGAAAAACACCACAGAATTTAATAAAAGAAACACTCTCAGACTGCCAGTGCCTTGTGGTGCATCTATGCAGATGCTTGGAATTCCCTACATAAATAAAGCTGGAATTTAAAGTTCTGCCAATTAAATAAATGTCTGTTTCAACTCAGTTTTGTATTAAAACAGTAACCAATTTTACTTATACAAAATAAAGTGTGAAGTCTTGGATTATAAACAGGCTCCATTTGTGAATCTCTTTTCACAGTTACTCTGCCTAAATAGCTGACTGTTCAGAGAAAAAAAACACACACAATTTGCATACCTAAGCACAATTGCATTAGCCAATTTAAAAGGCAAAACACACAAAGTCGAATTTAGACATCAGACGTGTTAAATAAGTGTTGATCATTCCCACAGAAAATGCAACAGATCTAAAAGCTTTTTAAGAATAAGTGTTTAGGAGCTTATAGAGGCAACATCTTTTCTAGTGGACTGTTTCAGTCTTTGCACAGTAAAGGTACCTGGAAATTCTGGATGCTCCATCAACTGCCACATCAATACAGGATCCTTTATCAAAACCCTTTTTATTTGAGCCATGTGCCAAATTAAGGAACTGTGTTTAAATCCACCACAGATGGTGGATAAAGCAAGAACAGGAGGAAAAGTGGAACTGCAGCCCTTCCTTCTCTGCTAACAGCCTAAGCAGAGTGTCCTGCTCTCTGTACTCTGGGAATCACTCCTGAACTGGGAAGAACCCACCTTCCTTTTTTCAATCTACTGACACTGAAAGCTGTCCTGTGGTTTTCTTGAGAGTAAAGTTTAGAATACTCTCTGCTAGTCTTCTAGCAGAAAGCAGAAGAGAAGCAAAACAAGAAATTTAAAAAAAAATATCCAGGCCGAAAAAGCGCACTCCAGGGCACTTAACGGAACTTTGAAAAGCGAACACAAAGCTCTGACACCAACATCCCTGACAACACAAAACCAGCCATGCCAAAGCACAGGGCCTTGCTCTTGCTGTCAGCCACTTGGGACTGAAAGCAGGTAATACAAAATGCCCATGAGAAACACTGAGAAACCACAGCAGGAAGTAATAAGCACAAGATGGCACAAGAAGTATTTATATTTATTTTACTTATTCTTTAATTCACCTCTGAAAACCTTAAAATCTTCTTCAGGCAATGCTGCACTGAAAGCACCTCATAGCTGGGAGCACATCACCACTACAGCTAGGTGGCTGTGCATGATTTCATTCTGATGCTTACCATCTTTTCAATAGAAAACATGGTTTGTCATGCTTTTAGTGCCTCCAGATTTGAGTGGAACCTATAGGCATTACAATCCCTTTATATATATTCTGGAGTTTTTGTTTTGACTAGCGTATTTCTCCCCTAGCAGAATGGTCCTCAAGGCACTGCAAGATCCCTCAATGGGAAAGAGCTGCTGTCTGCCCAAAGCCCTTTCCAGAGACTCCTGGCTCTCTCCAGCTAGCAATCCAAACATTTGTTGGCTTCACTTACTGTTCTAAAAAGCAACATAAGGCAAGATGTGATTACCCACAAGTCTCTATGCTACTCCCCATTTTATTACTTCTAGCAAATGGAGTAGAAAACAGATAAAGCAAAGCATTTGATTACTCCTTGCTAAGCACAGAACCTGTGCAGAGCCTCGATTTTTTGAATATCACAGTGAAGCTATGCGTGACCATTTGGTTTGAAAGAGACCACACAAATTACTCCCTGCTCACTGGATTGACTCTGGGCTGCTTGCTCTTCCATCACTGGCACCATACAATAAAGCAGCAACCTGTTTCAAACGCACATGCTGATTGAATGGGCATAATTCTACAGAATTAGGAAGTTCTGACCTCAGCCTTAAAAGTGACAGGTTCCTTGGTACTGATGGGATTTCTGGCTCGTTATCATAGTGCTAATTTACATGGCTTTTATCCCATCAGTCCCGATGCCTTGCCAATTACTGATTGCAAAGGCAGGCTGGAACCTCATCTTCACCTTACCCCTTGCCCTGGGGCTGCCAGCAGTGCTCCTAATGACACAACTGTCACAAACCAAACCCCATCTTTAGGGCAGAACTCTTGCAAGAGTGAACCACACATGAAGTGATGCAGAAATCTTCTGAGATGTAACCCATGGCCCTGGATCCAAGATCCTCCTGTGCATTATATTGCTGCTGGCACTTCATACAGGATGCAGAAAGCTAATAGCAATGACTACTCAGAATCTAGATGATTAATTATGGTGGTTATTACTCACAAAACCATCCCATTATTCTAGCATTCCCTTCAAAATTCACTGGTTTTTAATTAATTATAACATTACTACTATAACAAATAATATTAGGCCTTATTACCCAAATGAAATAGTGTAATTTCTAGGAAATGGCTTTCTTCCATCATAGATGATGTTGACATTTTTTATTTTCTAAGTATTTAAATTTTCATGTCTGAGTGCTGAAGCAACAAAATAACCACAGGGTTATTTCAGGAAAACCTGCTTTGAGTGCTCCTTGGATTTGTTATCTTTCCTATAAAAGCTTAATAAAAACCCACTAATTTGTAAGGGAGAGATGGCATGGTTCAAGCAAACTCTGCAAAACACTAGAATATTTCAAACACGTCCATAAAACAAAGAAAACATAGATCATATTACTAAAGCTTTAAACTAAGTCTTTTCAGGTAATTATGAAAGGAACTTTCATCAGAAACTGGGTAACAAAGTAGAAAGAAACCCTATTACAGCTGGTCATGAACAAAGACATGCTATAGAAACTGAAGGCAACGTTCTCACCAGAATAGTTTCATGATACCTATATACACATTTCACAATTATCCAAAAGGGTCGGGTAAAAGGAGGTACAGCACGAGTGACAACTTCCTTCCCAGAATTCAAACTGCTTTCCTTCAGCTTTTTCCAGAAACTGCAGAAGGAACAATAGAGAATATGAGGGAAGGAGACAGGCAGACGTGAAGAAGTGAGGTGTGTGAACAGAAGGTAAATTTTTCCTTACAAGTTTTCACATGGTGCCCTGGCATAAGATAGCACTGGAGTGCTAACAAGCCTGCACCTCAGGGTTGTGACTGCAGAGGTTCCTTGCTTAAAATTCAGAATATGCATAAATGGTGTCTCTGAAATAACGAATTAATTTTGATTTAAGACAGAATTAAATATTGTCTCTGACAATGATAAAATAAGTGATGATAACAATATAAGCACTGCCCAGGAACATCTTGGCACATCTTGCCAAGATTTCTGCACTCCAATGCTTCTTTTCACTCTTTGATAAACCCAGTTACAACATCCTTGCTTTTAGGTCTGTAACACATGATGGGGTGTTTTGTTCTAGTTTAGTGGCAAAAGGGAAGTAAATCCATCACTTGTATATCAGAAGGTGTTTTTTCTCCTAATGGCACCGATTTTTCCCAGGCCTCACAGGGACAGGGAACACAAGCCACCGTGGCCCCGTGGTGCCAGCTCATGCAGGTCTCTGTAAAGACAGCAGGCATGCTTGGCTGATCTGTGTCTTTTGGTACACATTACTCCAAGACATGCACTTAGGATCTGGCAGGATCTGTTCCTCTTAGTCTTGGTGCCTTTGCATTTGCATCTCCAAATATCATGCTAAGCACTCATCACCCACTCCCTTCTCAGAAAGACATTTAATATGGAACTCCCTGTCAGTAAGACCTTGTGGGAAACGACTTGCATGTCAGACCACCAATGCAACTTACAGGTGGTTAAAAAGGATTTTGATTTTATAGAAACAATCTGTGGCTTTCACCAAGGTTTAATTTTTCTCCTTAAAAAGTACAACATATACAACATATACAACAAATATGTATACATCTTCAGTTCCTCTAAGCCTCGCTACACTTTCCCTGTCCTGAGGTCCAAGAAAGTGTGAATTGACACGTAAAGGTAAGCAAGGTGACCACGAAACAATCCCAAAATGCAAGGAGGAGTAGATAACATTACATTGCCAACAACGCTCGGCGGCAGAGACACCCGGGCTGTGCCAGGCCCAGCTCATCCCGGGACAGACACACAGACACCCGGGCTGTGCCAGGCCCAGCTCATCCCGGGACAGACACACAGACACCCGGGCTCTGCCAGGCCCAGCTCATCCCGGGACAGACACACAGACACCCGGGCTCTGCCAGGCCCAGCTCATCCCGGGACAGACACACAGACACCCGGGCTGTGCCAGGCCCAGCTCATCCCGGGACAGACACAAGGGGACACAGACTCCACCCTGCTCAGCTCATCCCAGTGAACAGCGGCAGGGGGGAGGCCCTGCCTGCCCCAATTTAAGGACTTCACACATGCAGAGTTTATCACAGTCCTTAATTTAAGGACTTCACACATGCAGAGTTTATCACAGGGCTGTGTTTTTATGATCTCGATCCCCCTCGCAGCAGGAAGCATGTCCGTGAGTGTGTTATCTCTACACAGGAATTCTACTTCTCAAAGCAGGCAGAGGATGAACAACGCTAGGCATAATAAATGGAGTTTCCCCACACTGATACTCAGCATTCTCAGCAAAAAGGTCACTTTAAGCAAAACTACTCCCTCCTTGCCAAATCTTCTGGTTTTAACCCTTTCCTCCCAACACAAGACTTGCTTGGGCTAAGAATTTCACAGGATGCATAAAGAAACATTTTTCTTATTTGCTTCTCTCATGAGAGTCCAACTTATTCTTATTCTTTGTGTTTCTTGTGTATTGTTTCTAGAGATTTCAGCTTTATTAAATTAACATGACTAGCCCAAGAGAAGGGAATTACTTAATCCCCTGCCAGAATACATGGGATTATTTAGAGAAAAATATTTTTACATTGATGAAAACTAATCGTCTTTCACTGTGGGGGTTAATTTTTATTGTTCTCTAGTCTCAATCTATTCCCTGTTGCTAAATTTAAACACAGAATGACAAACTAGCAATTCTTGAATTTAAATCCCACTCATTTATAACCTGGAGTAATCCACCTACAGCCCACAGTAAATCCCTCTGGATTCTCCACTGACATTTCTTCATTCGCAGAACATAAACAGCATCATTTATCTTCATCCTTGCCATAAGAACATAAATAATCTAGAGATTTAGACAAAGCCTATCTATCCTATCTCTAAAGAGTTGCAAAGAATATTCTTAAAAACAAAAGAAAGCAGCAGGTCCCCTCCTTCCCACGCTGGGGGTCCCAGAGCTGGACAGAGCACTCCAGATGGGGTGTCAGGAGAGCAGAATAGAGAACTCACATCCTAGCCATGGATAAAACACCAGATTTGACTTAAGGGTGTTAACAAATGTTTCCAGGGTAACCTAATGGAACCAAACGAAAAACAATACAGAGCTACTCTTACCTTCCCAAAGGGACACAACAATGTACATCTCCTGCTAATGAGGCTCTCCTGCACATGAGCACCTTCTACTCATGACAGCCACCACCAGTTTTGCATGGAGCAGCTTAAGCATTCCTTAAGAAAGCAGGAACCAGAAAGCTTCTTGAGCACAATGCTGAAGTTGAGCTCATCAAAACTATTCAGCAAAGAGTTAAATTAATCAGCATGTATTTTATATCACTGACACATATACCACAGAAACACCCAAAGATGCTGGCAAATATCAATCCTTTCTCTTTACCATTCCACTCACCAAGAACAATTAAGTCTGAGTTGAATCATTGTTTTTCCATTGCAATATACTCAGACTGGAAAGCAAAGCTTTTAGAGATAAAAATGATATGACTGAACTACATAGAGATAGAAACTGATACAGCTGAACTGCAAGGTAATAGAAGCTCTCTGCCTAAAATGTCCAGGGAATTACTGCTTTGCCTGAGGGGGCATCTTCTTTGCTGACGCTCACCTGCCAATCAGGAACTAAGAACAGAGTTTAAAAGAAAGCCTCTCCTATGTCCTTCTTCCTTTTGAGTCACCACTGATACCCTTCAAATTCAGTAAAAAAAACAGTAATAGAGGAACAACACTTTCCAACTGTTTTCCTTCAAATTAACTTTCATGTTACCAGATTTTAAAAGATTTGTTCGCATACACTATCACAAACTAGCCTCTATCACGTAAAGCACACACAGAACAAATGTTTGAAAGACATGCTCTGTTTTCCAAAGGCTCATTCTGGTGACCATTAACTGTGGGAAGGTTTATTCCAGGTAACACCAGCGAGCCTTGCAAGGATGTTTTAAATGCTCAAACTCACCAGGATAAAACTCCGTAAGAGTCGTTGGAAGAACATCTTGTTCTACTGAAGCACGTTCCAGAGACAATTCTGCACTTGCTGAATATCTCACAAGCTATTGTTTCTACACCCTGGATTCCATTCTGTTACATTTTGGATAGTTTTTGTAGGACGTACACTTAGAATTGGCTTTTGTAAAACATCTTTGACAGATACATTGCGTCTGAAGCGGCCGCAGGAGCAGGGAAGCAGCATTTTTTTCTGCAAAACACCCAGACCCTTCACACAATGTACACCAGAATGGACAAGCCTCTTGCAGAGATTTACAGCTTCTTGTATACAGCAGGTGCTCTTAAAAAAAAAAAAAAAATCACTAATTCTACAATATCCCAGGGCTCTTATTGATACATGAGCTTGATTAACAACATGCCAGTTGCTAAAACCATATTCTTGTCTCCATAAAATATACCAGTGGTAGGATAAAGTAGTATCAAACTCCATTCACATCTTGTTCCATTGTAATAAAGACAGAAATATTTTATCTGTAATCTAGGCGGAGAACAGAAGAGATAAAACCAGGTATTACTACTCAGAGGTGATACCAGCTGCTGGAATGACCCTGCTTTGTATGAACATTCAGGGAATTACTTAAATTCCCTGACAATGCAAAAAAAAAGAAAAATGGGGCAGGCGGGAACAGAAGGCAGTGAACATCAAGGTCAGCATTTCTAGAATGAAAAATATGTAGCTGAAATAATTTGGTGGAATTTCTGCTCAGAAAAATCCATCTCCTGTAAAAAGATCTGATGGACAGATACAATTTCCAATAAATCTCCTGAATAGATGTTACTTTTTAAAGAAAAAGAAAAATCAAAAGGGAAGGAAAGTAGAATTAAAGACCACAATTTTGCAGTCTTTGTATCCTCCTAGTGCATTTTCACAACATCTTTGTGAATAAGCTTTTTAAATAATGCAAATCCAGGGAAAATCACACTAACAACAACAGAGAGCAACCAGCATCCCAGTGAACCAGGGACAAACGGGTACAGGGCAGACTTCTCAGAAACCAAAAACTGCATGAGAATTAAATTAAGGCCCAGTGACCAAAAAAGCCACCAGACCGAAACTTCAAGGTGGAGCCTGTGGTCAACATTACTTTTGCTTGCATGATGTTCAGTTATTTTTCCCACTCTTTACTCCTTTAGTTTGCATACCCCTGCACTTCCGTGCTGAAGATGTGACTACAAAAATTTGACAACATGGCAAAAAAGAAAAAAAAAAACCAAAGAATACCCCAAATAAGAATTCATACAATTTCTAGTCAACTGTTGACATACAAAGTCCAAAGAGGCTTTAGCTAGGACCCACTGAACTCTTGAGTGCTTATCAAAAATCTAAACCTCCTCAACTCAGCCAGTGAATATAAGAATCACAAAATCACAGAACAGCTGGAATTGGAAGGGATCTCTGAAGATCATCCAGTCCAGTCCCCCTGCCAAGGCCCTGGAGCAGGTGACACAGAACATGTCCAGATAGGTCTGAAATGTCTCCAGAGAGGGAGACTCCACACCCTCCCTGGGCAGCTGTTCCAGTGCTCTGGCCCCTCTCCCTGGAAAGAAGTTCTCTCATGTTGAGGCAGAACTTCCTGTGTTTTGGTTTATGGCCATTGCTTCTCTTCCTGTCACTGGGCACCACTGAAAAGAGCCTGGCACCATCCCCATGGAGCCCACCTTGGAGATACTTACGTGCATTAATGAGATCCCCTCTCACTTTTCTCATCCTTAGACTAAACAGGCCCATATACCACAATCTCTCCTCTTCAGAGATGCTTCAGACCTCTACACCACCCTTGCTGAACCTCTCTTGGTTTCTCTCTGGTCCATTCTCCAGCCTGTCAACGTCCCACTGAATGGCAGCTCAGCCTTCAGGTGTACCAGCCACTCCCCCAGTTCTGTATACTCCACAAACTTGCTGAGGGTCCATTCTACCCTTTTGCTCAGGGCACTGATAAACAAGCTGAACAAGGCTGGAGCCAGTATTGAATACTGAGGAATGCCACTGACCACAGGCCTCCAATGGATTCTACTCCAACCCACATTTCCCAAGTTTACCTACGAGGATGTTACAAGAGACATTGTCAAAAGCCTTGCTGAAGTCAAGGTAGAAAATATCCTCTGCTTTCCCCTGGCTGTCCCATCCTGCCAAGCTATCATAAAAGGCATAAGATTGGTCAAGCACAATTTCCCCTTCAGAAATGCATGCTGACTGCTGCTGAGGACCTGCTTTACTTTTGCCTGCTGACAATAACCTCTGGAACGATCTGTTCCATCACCATTCCACATGGAGGCGAGGCTGACTGGCTGGGAGTTTCCCAGCTCCTTTGTCTGGCACTTTCAGAAAATGGGACTAACACTGACTTTTCCTCCTGTCGTCAGGCACCTCTCCCACTCTCCATGATTTTTCAGATAAGATGATGGGAGAGCAGCTTAGCAACAACATGTGCCAGCTGCCTCAGCACCCATGGGTGCATCCCATCGGGGCTCATGGATTTATGGGCATTTAGTCTGCCTGGCTGAGATCTAACACAACCCTCTACAACCAAGGATAAGTCTTCCCTTCTCCAGCCTTCCTCTCTTACCTCCATGGCCTGGGACTCCCCCAAGCTGACCACTTGTGTCAAGACTTAACGTGAAAATGAAGAGGTATCAGAATTTTTCAAATGTGGGCAAAAGACAGTATTTTAATCTTGCTAATTTAAAGTGATTTAGTTAAGCAGGTACAAACCTCAATGCTGACACTTTAATTTCTATGGAGCTATCTTAGATCAGGTTAGTTTGAAACTGCTCCCCATAGATCTAAGCTGGACTGCAAACAACCACTGCTAAAAGGTTTGCACATGAATAGCACTTTGGTTTAAAATCCCTTCTCAGGTCCCACAACCAGTGTTTGTGTAAACAAGGCCTACTGTAACACTGTGCACATAGGGAAAGAGTGGCAGTTGAGGTGGGGAGGAAACAATTCAAGGAAGAAAGGAGTACTCTTTCATGCAAGGCTATAACACAGTAATAAAAGCAGTCATAGCCCAGCTCTATCTATCCTTTCAATGTCTGCTTCAAGTCAGGAGAACACAAGAACTATAAGCCTTTGTCAGCCTGACATCTGCATAACATTGCCAAGAGTTCCTTTGAGTCAAGCTTCTGCTCAAGGCCCAGCTTCATGGCTATTTGCCTATGCTGATTGCAACGATGTTGGCTGTCAAGAAGGTCCAATTCTAAAAGGCCCCATGAACGTTCTATTTGTGGGCTGAAACCTGGAAGGGCATTTTCAATAGGATATGTGATTTTACTGCTCAGGTATCAGTGTGACATGGATGTCACATAGCAACACAAGGATGGATTCCAGCCCTTGCTCTTGGATAGCAACCCTTACAACCAACACGCCAAGGCTCTTCTGTTATTCAGTAAGGATCACATACTCAGATGGTGAAAAAAGGATGTTCCGTTTCTAAAATCTGAGGATTCATGAAGCTCATGAAACTCTCACTCACTAATCCCTAGCATTCTCAGGACCTGGGGCATTTAACTAACAAAATCAGAATAATCAGACATGCCTGATCAACTCTGGACATTTATCTAGAACCTGGATGTCCCAAAAGCAAGGTCTCATCAGTGTGCCTGGTAGCTCAGCAACCATCCCTTCTGCAAGCCAGAGCAACGATGGCACGATCAGGCTAACTCCAGCACACACAAGAGCCTCCCAAGCTGTCCTACTAACTGAAGATGCTCTCTTCAGTATGACCCACTGAGATGAAATATGAGGAGCTGAAAGCCTCCCTCACAAACAGGCTCAGTTACAAAATGTCACAGCATAAGCTGTCATTGACCCAGAAGCATCAATTTTACATTGAACTAAGTACAATGAGGCAGTCACTGAGGCTGAGGTAAGTCTCCCACCACAAACAATATTCCTAGCAGTATTTCTGCACATAGCAGACCTTCCTCGATGCCTTGCATTTCTCTCTAATTCTGAAGTCTTACCAACAAAAATGCTCTTATAACTTCAGTACCCATAAAGAAACCACAGGAAATCTGACTACCAAATGCAAGCAAAATTACCAGTGCTGGGAGCACTTAAAAGAAGAAGTGTGTGTGCTATTTAAATTTCGTTATAAATAAAATGAGCAATTGATCTGCACAGCTGTCTCTAGAAAAATCAGGTGTTAAGAACCATTCTGATAATCAAACCAAGACATGCAAATCAGTCCAGGGATTTCTAATGGTAATGTAGGTCAGATGACAGAGCATTAGTCAAATGTTCACAAATCTCCTAATTAGTGCAGAACAGTGAATGCAAAAGAATACTGAAATCAAGATAAAATGTTAATTTATCTTGTATTGCAAACAATACAAGAATGCAGAACAGGAATGATTACAATCTTTGTGTTCCTAAGGAAACCATCTACCTCTCACTCCCTCCTTTCCTTTAATATTTCCCAGAAAAATGTCAGCTCCAAGTTCTTCCCAAAGCACTCAGCAACTGAATCTTGGAAACAAGCCTGGAAAGTTGAATCCTGTTCTGATGTGAGTGGTGTCCTTCCCTGGAGGTTTTAGATTTGCCTGTACACAAGAAATGTCAGTGCACTGTCAGGATATTGTACCAACAGGGGAGGACTGGAGACACTGTCAGCTCCTTCCCCGGTGGCAAGAAGCAAAGCCCCTTCGACAAGAGTGAGCGTGCAGCAGCCAGAGGCTCCAGGCTGTCCCCTGAGCACAGCGAGGCACTGTCCTGCAGCCTCAGCAGGGCTTGCCTCCCACACTCTGCTGCCCTAGTTACTGCACAGCGCACGAGTTCTGTGCATCAATTATCTGTAGCAGTAACTGACCCTGCAAAACATACATACTAGGATTTAAAAAAACGTTATGGACCCAACAGATACCGAACCACACTGCAAAAGCTTGAAGAGCTGTAATTCCTGGACAGTCTCGACCCGTAATCCATTTCTGCAATGAACAAAACGAATGCTGCTTAATCCTTCTTGTTAGAATCCACTCCTCTGACAATTGGAGCCAGCCAGTTAGTCCTGGTTTGGGATGAGAGGACTTTCTGAAATATCTGAAGTTATCATATAAGAGGATCGATCTGAATTTCAATCAGCTCTGCACGTAAGATACTCAGACAGCTTCCCAGCAATGCACTGGAATAGGTCTGAGAGCAGCTCAGAGACACAGATTTTCACAGATGGAGGCTTCTCAGTTTTATCCATTCATCTTAAAAATAAATGAGATCTGACTTAGGCACAGCTCTACTTATTCTTCTGCCTACTAGAGAAGACAATTTTTGGGGAAAACCAATTAAATATATATAATAAGCAGCAGCCCTTAGGGTAAATGCATCCAAAGCTATATATTGTAACTGCAATTAAAAACAAATTGGAATTGATTTATAGTTATAATACCGGATTAAGAGCTTTGCTTTGTATTCATGTGACTAATGACCAAGGTTCTTGTAATAAGCAAATGCAGCTGCCCTTGACAATGGAGAAGTCTCTGGGGAGGAGATGAGGACTGCATAATGAAGTTAACAAGGAGTGGAGGACACAGTGTTTTGTAGAGGATCTGCATGAAAGCACATACAGTCTCTCATCTCTCAGTAAATGCTATAGAAAGCTTTCATAATTAAAAACATTTTCAGACCACATGTTTCACAAGAAGATAGATTTTTTAATAAGTGTGAAACTAATACAAACTTTTCCATTACATAGTTTTTTTACTCTGGATATCAGAGTTGAACAGGGAAGTGCATGGTATGGAAATCACTCCTTTCCCTCTTCTGCCCACCCAAGAGAATAGCTTCAGAACCACAGCTCTAATTTAGGCTTAGGTTCTCAGGACACTCCAGCATCACAGCTCTTCCATTTACCCCACAGTCTATGATGTGGCATCAAATACATGCCAGCAGGTCTGCAGAGCTGAGCCACCCACAGCCACCCATGGCCTCCACTGGGCACCACGACGTGTGTGGGGCAACAGGAACGGAGGCCAAGCTGGAGCTGTGATGGGCAGCACTGCCCCCAGCACAGCACAACTCACTGCACCCCCTGTGGCGCGATGGAGAAGCCCCAGCAGGAAATCTGCAATGCCAATGGAGTGATGAGTATCTACAAGGACATTCGGGTCTATCAGCCAAGGTGACATCAGCCAGAGATCTAAACTGCTAGACACTAATTCAGAGACAGCTGCTGCCCTGCACGCAGAGTTTGGCCAACCTGTGAATAATTTCAAACACAGAACTCTGCGGGGGATCATAACACTTACCTGATAGGTGTGGGGCCCTGGGTTTCAGGCCTGTTTTTCATTTGAATTGAGTTCCTAGTCTAGGAAATCACACAGGCAGACTCCCCTAACCAGAGAGACACAAAGTAGCTCTCAAGGAATAATTTTTAACCCTTCAGGATGAGAGGACTGAGACTTACTGCAGTAATTAGTCACACAAAACAGGAGGAAAAGGAAAACAATTCTAAACCCGTTGTAGCAACAGAAAGCCTCCAGCTGGCCAGTAGCTGGGGCAGTACCTGAGGGGATTGCCTGCAAAAGCCTTGCACTCTTTGATGCTCTAAATTAGACATATTCAATCTGATGGATAGGTAGGCTATCTTTTTTCTGTGTCTGGAAGCATAGGATTTCCTTTCCGAAGCCAAGGAGAAGCATGCAAGAATCCACCACTTCCTAGGAAATACTGGCTACACTGCATGTGTACCAAAACCCCGGTGTTTCTGGATGGCCACACTTCTTGGCTTGAACACTAAGAAAGGCTAGTGCAGAAGAAAAGGCAAAAATAGGTAGGGCATGAGCAAAAGCTACGGCTCTGTGTGTATCTCCTTCTGTAAAGCCTATTTCTTTTCTGTCCCTCCCACTACTCCTACTGCTCTGTATGAAAAAGGGAGAGTGTTGCCAGTCCAATCCTCACTGGTTCAATTCTCTCCTGCTGCTTCCTCCTAATATCTCAGGGCAGCTTCACCGTGGCTCCAGCCATTGGCGAGCATGCATCTACTCTGCACAGGGAAATACTCCAAGTCAGTACTGTAACACAGCCCATTTGGTTACACACCAAATTTTGCCTCAGAACTGCCATATCTAGCTCCTTCTAAAGGAGTTATTTGCAGTCTTCTAGGGAACCCCATAGGATCCAATTAAAGGAATACAGAAAAACAGCAAAGAATTAGCTTTTATCCAGAAGTGAAGAAGCCCCAATAGGTGAAAAAGTATTTTTTTCTGCACAGAAAAGCGATCCACACTACAGTGTAATTCTCTTCAAGAACTACAGAACACATGGAGTCCAGGCTCTTCTTTTGTTACAGTAACCACAAGACCAGATCCTTTTTCCAGTAACTCACAGCTCTCTGCTAAAGATCACAGATGAGAAGGGTCTGCCTGTGTCTGTCTCTCTCCTGGCTACCAGGCTGCAAAGAACACGTTTTAGTAATCTCTAACAACAACATACAGCAATCAAAACAAGCGCAGAACAGCAACACCCAGGAAATCAAAGCTATCTACAAAAGCAGCCTGTGGGCCACAACATGATCTAGAATTCGAAACACCTTTTCTGATTCTGCCCCCAGAAACATGACTGACACAGAAATTATTCTAATAAGACACATGAACACATGAAAAAGGAATAAGGGAGGTGTAAGAAAGCTTCAGAATCAGTGTGGGCAGCATCCAGTTTGTTAGACTTCATTTAACCCAGTAACTGCAAACAGTAAAACGTTTAAATATAGGGGATACATCAATGATCCAGGCTAGGTCTATTTACACAGGCCAATGCTTTCACTACAGTAAATATTTAGCAGCCACACTGTCTTGCATGCAGAAGGTGGCTGTGGATAGGAAGCCCAAGTGACTACAAGAGAAAGCAGCACACCTGGGAATGTCAGTAAAAGGTCAGAATCAGTCTATTTAACAACAGTCCCCTCAATATTCATGGCTGTCAGATAAGATCTTTTGATCCCTGACTGAACTCCAATGCCATATTCCATTCATACAAATGACTAGGGATGAAATAACATTTAATTCAATAGCTGACAAACCTTCTTCAGAAAGACTACCAAGACAAAACGATTTTTATTTCCCACTAAAACAGCTGCTGTCAAGACTATGGTACCTCATGTATTACGATATATATTAGTAAAGACAATACATTAAAAAATACTGAAATAATGAAATAACACCACATAAAGAGACATAACCCATCTGAGATGTCTTTAGACCAGGATATAATGTACATATCACCTTCAATTTTCCTACAGCTGCCCTGACAATCAGTGCCAAAACCTCCTGGTGATCTCAGGCTGTAATCAGGGCCACTTCTTTAGACTTTACATGGATAAATCCTGTAAGCAGCAGTGTTTAGCTTCCAAACTCTGGGCTCTTGCTAAGTATTTGTATTATTTACCATTATCTTTGCAGACAGAGGTTTAAACCTTGTAAATGCTGCACTGAACAACTACAAAAGGTCTCTAAGATGCAAGAAATATAGGAGGATTTAAAAACACCTCTGCATTATTGCTGAGCTGTCTCTGATTGGTGTCCATAACAAGTAACTGGTGAGGAGGAAATGCAGTCTCCAGTGCCACTCTGCAGCAGTCTCATATGGGAGAATGTACCACCAGGCACAACCATCTCCTGCAGATTCGCCCTCATTTTCTTCCTGTGAACTTGTATAGAATTGTCTCCACTCGACCGCTTCTGAACAATGTACAACAGACGAGCAGCAGTGATTGCCAAGGGAGCTCCAGCCAGGGCAGCTCAGCGAGCCCATTGCTGTGCCCCAGCTTCCATAAGCACTCTGAGGGAATCACAACGCCACACGCTGAGGCAAGAAAGAGTCACACTGTTAAAAAATGCACGTGCCACAAGAACAAAGAACACCTGACAGTTCACTTAGGACTCAAAAAAACTCCCAAATCACCTTATGCTCATAATTTTCCCAACTGAAACCCAGGCAACTCCAAAACCTATACCAGACACTACAAAGTAAATAAACAGTTTTTCCTGACTTTTATAACCCACTCTACTACCCTTGGTTATTTCATCCTTAGAGAAATTTCAATATTTGCTACCAAACAGAGTTATTTGCCTTTTCTTAAAATAGGATTCAAATGCTAATAGAAAAGAGGGGTTTACAATCTATAAAATTAAATCCATCAAAAGGGGAACATAAGATTCATTACATTTACACTTGAGCTGTCAAGACTGCCCAGTCAATCCACAGCAGCCCCACATTCTTCAGGCAGAGGGACAGGTGTACATATCTATCTCACAATAGCCTGAACTTGTACCAATATTCAAAGAACTGCTAGTCAGAGGAATCACTGAAGGAGGTCTCTTTTCTAGACAGAACCAGTTCGAGGTGTTTCAACTTGAATAGTTTACTCCCACACCCCACCACCTCCCATCAGTCAGCCCGGTCTCGTGCAGGTATGCAAAAGGATGAAACCTTCAGGAGAAAATGCAGGAGTCCCAGCAGCCATGAAACACAAAGAGCACAGCAGCCATAACAATGCAGCAGCAGAAGCTGCATTACTGAGCTCCACACAAAGCCCATCAGTCACTCCTTCCAGCTCAGATACACTGAGGTAGGAGGAGCTGTGTCCCTGGCTCAGTGTTCCACAAACAGACTGCGTTTCCTCTGTAACGCTGCCCCTCATTCTCAGCCACACCAACTCGCAGTGCTGGATCTCTCCCTGCATAACAAGACTGTGCTTCAGTCTCTGAGAGGAACGATTCCTTCCTGAAAAGCATGGACCAGCATCACCTATCTGCACTGAATCCAAGAGACAGGTCAACCAGTCTACAGCAGAGGACAATCTCTTTCCAGTACATCCCTTCACACAACTCAATTCTGAGAGCTTGTCCCAGCCCCTAACAAGATGTTGGCTGACATGACTCAGTTTTCCTTGCCCTCTTTTCTTACTTCTCCACGCACACACGTATGTTTAAAATGCTGGTCCTGCTACCAGGATAGTGCAGCACGGTATCTGGTGCCAGCACACTTGACTGTAAGAAGTCATAAAAGCAGCAACTACATTTGCATTGTAGAGACAATTCGCAGGTAACTGGCGTGAGGCAGCCAAATGCCTCCTTCACAACAATGCCTAAACCACGCAGCACTGTGGCAACAAGGAACTACAAGCTTCACATCATCGGTCCACACCTCTGCTCTGCCAAATGCTAACAGAAAAATCTGCTTGTTGTCCCTTCCACAGCAGCACTAACACGGGTCAGCATCTCAAACCCAACCCTGTACGTGTGAAAGAAATAAAATAACCTTCAAAATCATCACACAGATACAAACTTGGAAGGAAGTTAAAAGGAAGTAGCAGAATGTTACAACAGTATCAGTCAGAGAGGCTATCAAAATAACCACCCCATTCAAGGGCTTCCATCAGCCTGATTTCATATGCTGAGGCCAACTGGTATTGGAGTTGAAATGCTACAAAGCACTCAGAATGACCTACTTTCACTCTCTACGGACTAAGACACATTGTAGTCCTACTAATAATATACAACCTTCAGTTTAAATCACGTGCTGCAATCTGAACATTGTTTCAGTCCTCAGAGTAATAAAATCCCCAAAAAACTAGTTTACAGAACCATCTTTAATATATGAATATTTCAGATGCTTGCCACAGACTCATGAGATAAAGCTTGATCCTAAAGAATGCGTTCCTTTTCTGCTGACTCCTTACTGAAGTTAAATCTACTTTACTTTAGTGACTTTGGCAGATTATGGCACAAGAACCCCCATTCTGTTATCACAGGTTACGAATTTTGTAGATCTGATATTGTTAAATTCAACAAAACATCCTTTGTGTTCCACTAAAGTCTTCATAAACATCAAGAAAATCTATTTCCATTCCATTACTCCAACCATATATGGCAAGGGAATAAATGTGACAACTTTATCCCAACCTGTCAAATCACGGTTTGCTCCTAGTTCCCAAGAACCTCACACCTCCATCCCCCATCTTCCAGACTAAAGAATTCCAAAATGCTTTCAAAGCTCTAGATAATGTTTCAATTATACTAATTTACCTTCCGACCAGAAGCAAGAAACAGCACCAGCACAGGTTGCTAGAAATGTGTGTGAACTGCCATTAGAAGAGTAGGAAAGCTTTTACTCTGTCTTACCAACTCCCCCCCTCCAAAAAAAATAAAAACACCAAAAAAACTTAATCTGGCCAGCCCATGAGGTAACAGTCTTGACTCCTTCTGGGTGCCTCCATACTGTGAATTAATCCAGGAAAAACTGATCAGGCATCTGTAATTTTCCAAAGCAAAACAGGAACCAGTTGAGGTTATCTAGGCACAAGATCAAGAAAAATTCAAGCAGCAGACAATGTACATGCAAGCCAAACAACAATCAAGGTTCACAGAGCCTCTCTGAGAGCCTGGCCTGGGGAATAAACCCCTTGCTTAGTAGAAAGAAGCCTGTCGACTCAGCACCATGAAATTGAATAAAACCTCTCTTTGTGGCAGCAAGCAGGGGAGAAGCACAAAGGCTCTCAGCCACCGCAGTGCTTCTGAATGACAGAGGCCTCCAGCACCTCCAGCACTCCTCCCACCCACAGCAGAATCCCAGGAAACTGAGTGCTTATTCATGACTTGGGCTCTGTCCATTTTCTGAGTTTCCCTCTACACCCTCCAATGCCGACTATTTAACAATATCTTCTTTTAGCTCGTCTTTTGTTTGCCACTTCCGCATTTAATTGCAAGTTCATGGGTATAAAGTGGCCTGAACAGCTGAACTCAGTCATCCTGATTTGAAGGTTCCCTTTCCTCATAAAAGGAGAAACAGTTCTTTCTCTGTCTTTCTGTCTGTCTTCATTTCCCTTTCCTTGGCCACTTCTCCCCCTTCCCCCTCCAACCCGGCAATTTTTCTCTTTCCTATTCCCTTTCCCATCCTGCATTTGTTTCTGTCTCCCTCTAAATCAAACTGATACTTCTCAGAGCTGTTGATGTGTGCAGGGAAGGCAAGGCAAAGCTCTCAAACTCTGTCACCTGTCCCTAAAACAGCTCGCAGGCTTCTGCAGCCGTTCCTAGCGTGCGTCACAGCACAGCCCCCGCCGCCCCTGGCGCTGAACGCACGGGCAGGCAGCTCGTGTGATATCACTGATAACAAAACCTCTGCCAAGGCAGCAGCTCCTCTGCCTTCTACAGCAAGTTTCAAGGGAAAATCTGTACGCTGAAGCTGTAACTTCTGCATCAGTTAACTGGGAGGAAGCAGCAGCACAGATAAATAACGCACTTCAGTTCCCCATTACAACATGAATTCTGACTGCACTGATGTCACCTGTTCTCACTCACTGGGCAAAAGTAGTTTATTAACACTTCAGTGTGCAAAAAAGCAAAAAAAAAAGAAAAGGAAATAAAGATAGCAACAGGTGTCAGCTTGAAAGGACCAACAGTCCATGCTGGCCTGCTTTTTGACAATTACCATGCTAAAAAGGAGGAAATCTGGTGCTAAAACCAAGAGCCATAGTAAAACCACTATTATCCATTGAAACCTGAGACACAAATCCACAGAGTTAATTATTTAATTGGGCTATATGATAAGCAAAATTTCACTTCTTTCTGCACTCTTGCCTCTTTCCACGCTCCCCAGACACATATAATACCATGATTTTATGCAAAAATGAAAACTAGGGGGAAACAGAAGTGTCGAAACTAGCTATGACTTCCCTGCCAAAAAGAACAAAAATTATTAAAGCTATCTTTTTGTTGCATTTTATTCCAATTAGTTAAAAAGCAGTGCCGAAGGGAGGAGGCCTTCTCAACAAGGGTTAGTGCAATAGTGAATGCTCTGTGGTGAAAAAACATAGTGGTTTATATTTTAAATATGGCTGTTTGAGGCAACATTGACATGGAATTAAAAACCTCTCCCTGATTGCAGGAATCTATGTTGTTTGAGGCAATATTGACATGGAATTAAAAACCCCTCCCTGATTTCAGGAATCCATGGGATTTAAAACAAACCTCGTCACAGTTTGCTCAGCAGTACAACACACAAGATACAAAGAACAAGTCCTCATCCTAAATAACCACCTCAGCCCTCTGCTGACCCGAAGACAACTTGAGGCAGTGGAGTCGTCCTTTGGCAGAGCTGCACGAGCACCAGGGTAGCAGCAGGGTAACAGCACAGGCAGGATGACCATTGTCCTTCTGCTCCCTGTGCACACACTCACTTCTCTGCACTGAGACTGCTCGAGATGTGCATGTGAGTCCTCACATTTCCAGAAGTGCCACAGAGGGCAGGGACAACAGCAAATTCCTCCGAGGAACAAACCTCAAAACTGCTCGCAGTTAACATTTAGCTGTCAAAAGAGTGACTTTTTAACAGCTTGTTACTGCCGGGATGGTGACTCTTGGTAAGACAGATGAGGCAGCTCTAACTTTTCCCAGTCCTATACACCAATTTTATCAAATACTCAAGTAGTAGTGCACAAATACCAATGGTTTCTGATGTCACAACTTCCAGAGGCTACTCTTATTAATATGTTGTCTGAAGATACATGCATTGCTCTGGGCTGGAAGGTTATGGAAACAACTGTCAAAAAGCTGCAACACCAAAGCAAAGCAACAGAACAATTATCCTGCAGCAGAGAGCTCCAGCCTCTTCTACCAAGCACCTAACACTGCTCAAGTCTTACATCCACTGAAACAGAGAAGCCAAATTGCCTCAACAATCCTGCACACCACAGTATGTATCTGTTTAGTAGCTGTCAACAGTGGCTAGAGGTTGCCTCAAAAAGGCTTTGGGTCACTGTCCTACATGTTCTGTGCAGAGTGGCACTAACACTCAAAAGCAGATTTTGCCAAGTTCTGTTGGCCCTGAATTTGTGGAAGGTGATGATAAAATATTTCTGGTTTGTAAGTCTTTTTGACACCGCAACCACGGTGATTTGAAAGTTCAGGACAAAAGCCATTTACATCATATTCTTCCACCCTCACTAGTCACTCAGTCTCCTCAAAGCCAGCTACTTAAAAACGTACAGACAAACCAGAGCTGTGTCCCTTGGACAGGCATAGATTGGGCACTCTGCAGAAGATGACAATGCCACCCATTCTCCTCCTTGCTAATCTGCCAACATGATTCCCACCTAGAAGAACAAGAAGCTGAGTGTGTTAAAATTGTAGATTATGGAACAACAAATGAACTACATGACAAAGGATATCAAGCAGAAGTCTATCAACCATGAGAGTTTAGCTGCCGTTAAAATCAGAAGGGTGTCTGTGGGAGCGGGGTTTGGGACAGAGGTGTTTTAATCATTTGACTTTTGAATTCTGAAACTTTCAGTGCTCATACACTGATTCCACAGGCTGGTCTCAATTTGACTGAAGCACAGACTTTACCATACTCCATCACACACCTCTGCTGTACAGCTGTGGAGCTCTTTATTCAGAGATACAACTTCATAAAACTGAAGCTGTCAGAGACCTCCTTATGGCATTTAGTGACAATTTACATGCTTAAGAAAAAATGCTAAGGCACCCTAAATGCCAAAGACGTTTTGTTTGCCAGTTTTAAGAACCAAGGAATGTAGGCACATAAAGAGATAACAGACGAGAGAAAAGAAAAAGAGGAAATACAAATTGCATGAGACTAAGTCCCAAGAGAAACCAAGAAGGACTGTGTGCAAGCTGCAAGTAGGTAGCTGGGACCCAGCCAGGCAGTACAGGCACTGAGAAACCCAAACCCCTACTATAGCTAGAACTACTATCAAATGTCTCTTGATACAAAGCTAGCAATTATATAAATTCGAATCGGATCATTAATTGTCATTTACTACAGATCACAAAATACTATTTTTTTTATTAAGCTCAAAGAGCACTGTCTTTTGGACACAATTATGGCAAAACAGATGTAAGTTGAAGTAGATTTTAGACACTACCTGTGCTGCTGTGGCAAACAAAAGGACCCAGTTCCACTGACTCATGGCATTTAATGAAGCACAACTTTGATACAGCAAAAATAACCCAAGAATTCTGAAAGGAGATTTCCCAAAAACAGACGATCAGACATATGCTCAGGCAGATCATATCTTGCAAACAGATTTCAGAAGCAGACTTTGAAAAACAGCACCATCTGGATCAAATTTGCAATTCTATCCATAAATAAGAAGGGACAGCTTATGGCACCACTGCCAGCATATTTATAAAGTGTGGGAATACCCAGCTGTGAGGCAAGAGTGGTAGGGGAAATACTGCCTACAGGAGCGAAAAATGCAGCTGAACCACTAAGGAAGTGGAGTGAGCAAGTCACTTCTGAGCAAAAGAAAACTATCCAGGACAAAGATGAGTGCAAATGAGGCAGCTGGATGCCAAGAATTTAGAAAAAGGTGAAGCCAGCAAGGTTCTGGAACTAAATTGTAACTTATGAACAAAAATTCTTCTGACTGCACAGCAAACTTCCTTTCTACTACAGTGCTCCTAGTAGTAGAGCAGAGCCAGGCATGGAGGGAAAGCTGACAGTGCTGGGTTTCCCCAGGAGAACCCAGAAAGAGAATTTCAACGTACAAGTGAAAACAGTCCAGTGATTTATATCCTTGAGAATCCAGGCAGACAAAGCACACTTATTCTTTTGGCCCAAGAGACTAGCCAGAAATGTGAGGGAATTACATGCTGTCCCAATTAAAAGGAGAAAATTCTTAAACAAGTTAGGTCATTTTGCTTCAAAGAACAGAGGATATTAGTATCCTGACAGTCACATCACAAATTTATATTGTCATCTATTCCCACAGAATCTTCAAGACACTGTATTTTCAGGACATATTTGGAACTAGAAATAAAACAAATTACCTGGTAAAAAAGGATGGCTTAGGCAGTAATATTTCATTATTAACCACTCCCAAATGTGAAACACCCACCCAATATCAAGGGATGTATCCCATGGTATCTTTCCTAACACTGGTAATAGCCTCATAAAACTGGATTTCACATTTTTACTTTGGAGAAATGCATAAATTACTTTTGTTTCACTTGTTTTTTGTTTTTTGTTTTTTTTAAAGAAAGAGTCCACACTTTTTATGTGTGTTTAGGGATTTGTTCTATTTTTAAATATGCTTGGCTTCTGGAGAAGTCAGGGTAAATAGTTTGGATTGACTCACAAAACTAAGTCACATTTACTTTGCTAAGAACTGGAATTCTTTAGGAACTTCAACACCTCTTTTCCTGGTTACCCCTCTGCTGCTGGAAGCTGCAGTCCCTGCTCTCAGCCAGTTTACACGAGCTATTCTTCTGCTTCAGCATCACGTCAGCCTGCTCCCTTGGAGGTACCAAAGAAACACCTCAAATTAAACTTCCTAACTTTTCACTCAGGTATCTTAAAGAGCCCTCACAAATTTCAATGAGACCAAAAGGATAAGGGTTGTGAATACCTAAAATCAGGTAACAGGAAATAATCAGCCAGGGGAGCTGCCCAAAAGCTTTTGGGACGCTGCGATGCCCACGCACGTTTCTGAGGAGCACAGGCAGGGCTGCCCATGCCCGCCAGAGTCCATGCAGGACATCCTTGGTGGCAAACCCAGCCAGGGAAATATGGATTGGCTCCTTGCTTTTGGATACAAACACTCAGGGTACAAACAGGACAGGATATGAAGTAGCATGTCAGACAAACAGCCTTTCAGCTGCTTTTAAAGGGAACAGTAAACCTCAGTTCCTGAAGTCTACTCATCGGATTTTTTAGCCTTTTTCTCCTCTTTTCAAAAATCTTCTCCTGTAATTTGCTTCCAGGGGCTTGCCTATACCTTACTGTGCCTACTCTTGGCTCTGCTACGAGCACAACTGTTCTCCAACACAGCAAGCTGTCACCCAGAAATCAAGAGAAATGCTTTCTTGTTGGTCCCTCATACCTGGCCCTCGGAACAATCATCATATTCTGCTTGAATTATTTGTCTCTGAAGAACTGGTGGCCTCAAATTCCTCCACTCATTTATAGTTTACATTCTTCCCTCTTAGAATTCAAAGCAGCATGGACTGAAGTTTCTACTGTGTTCCCACCACTGAAGCGAATCTATACCTCTCTGGCATTGTATTTAATGAAAGATTTGCATGTTATGAAAAAAGATCAGGTTTTTCTTCGTTCATTTTGACGTTTTGCTGAAGAAACAGCCACTGCAACTGTAGAATTTGAAACCTGGAAAGCAGATATGAGCTGCTAAGGAGGAGCAGCTTCATGTAATATTTAGCATCACACTCTCTATGCAAGAGTACCCTACATAACTCACTTCAGATTCTGCCAAGACTTCCAACTCATGCATGCTTTAGTAGTTGTACCACACATCAATAGCTTATGCATTTGGAGTTATCACTGCTATGTAAACTCATTGGGACTCCACTCAAATGAGTAATAGACAAGAATTCACTACAAAAGAAACAAGAACCCCATAATTCTTCTGTAACCTAGAAGGTACCTCCCATAATAAACAGGCAAAGTATATATACATGTACATATATACAGATATGTGTGTGCATGGGTGTCTCTGGGGGGGGGGGGGGGAGGGACTATTCTGGCATAAGTTTTAGAAACTAAAAACTGAAACACACAGAAAGCAGGAAACTGCTCCAAACTAGCAGCAATTTACTGCCAAACAAGATTTTTAGGTAGGACTGTGCAAGTATTCTAGCCAGGCCCCATTGCTTCTCTTCCTGGGCAAAAGCAGGGTGCAGACCCTTCTGCCCAGAGCGTGCAGCCCCCAGGCCCTGGGCAGGTAGGGACTGACACACAGCTCCTCTTATTGCACAGGTACAAACCTAACAGAATCTCATTCCTCCATTAGCACAGGAACCAAATTTCAGAGATGTTGTAGAAGTATTAGCACTCCTGCATTTGTAATACTGCCTGCAAAGTTAAGTTTTTACATATGCACACAGACTACAAAATTAACTGAATCTGAAACACATGAGACATTCTTCAAATCTGTTCTCTTGCCATCTTCTTTATGTCTTCTTTATGTCTTCGTATATAATTCCCTCATAAGCCAAATGACCGTTAAAGTTTACGTGATGGGAAAAGAAAACATACCTTATTTCTCAGCAACTCATAACCTTTTATTTATCACCTTGAAAGTTAAAATAAGTACTAGGGTCACCTTGAAAACAGTTACTTTATACTAAAATCACTATAAAGGCAGCTCCAATTAAAGCTGGCAAATGAAGAATAAGGGCAGATGAGTCCCCAAAAAAGCGGTTCTGTGCGAATAACACCAAAAATAACAAAAAAACTTGCTGCATAAATCTGAAGATCAAATTAACAACTTTTCAGCATTCTCCCTTAGGAGACCTTTGTACAATTACTTTCATCAAGTTCTGGACCCATGGAAACCTTAACATTCCCTTGCCCATACCCACACTGTCTTCAAGAAGAGACAGAACATGGAAAAATGGCATTTCATGGTTCCTCTCCATCTCTCTCCTGAAATACATTTTTCCTGAAAACAATGAGAACTTCTTCAATGGGTATAAAATATTGGTATGTGCAACATGCACACCTCACACACATCTCAGTGCTGATTAAAAAAAGATGTGGAGAGAGAACTTCCTATAGCATTTCACCATGTCTGAACCTCACACTTGAAACCAATCTGAAATTGATATACATCTTCTCTCTTCCTTCTCCCTCACTTCTGCAAACATAATAACTGCACCAACATGGACAGGGTGTGATAGAAAAATTGCCTCATCAGGCACTGAGTGCCCTTTTCAGAAGTGCTCTTAAGGACATCTACGTACAATGAAGCACCAAACCTTTTTCCTCCAGGCACTCCAAAGCAGATCACCTTTTTGGAGAGGCATCCCAGAATTCTGACAGCATCACAGAGCCTTACATGAAGTGTGTCCAGGAAATCATGCTGAATGCCTGGGATTGTGTTTCCTACCCAAAAACTTCTAAAGGCAGGAGAGTTGCCCCAGAAAAACAGACAAGTTTGGCAACTGAGTATCATAGTACCTAGACACTCAACAGACAGGGAGATTTCTATCTAGCTCCTGTCACTGCCTGATGTTCAGACTGCTGGGAAAAAGAGACTTTTTCCTTAAGAAAAGATTCCTATAATGATGAGTGAAGACAGAAGTCATTAAATTAGCCAGATTCCACTCAAATGCACATTACAGCAGACAGGTACTATATCTCTAAATGAGAAGCTCTGCAATGAAAAAAATGTGAGATTTCTGTCACTAGTGCCACAGCTGGCATATCATTAAACAAAAAAAGGACACTCAGGCCGAAATTACTCCCCATATACAAAAACAACCCATACAGGAAATTTGCTTTCACTTCGTTCCAAAGTCTCAACCTTTCTGACCAATTCCACCAGCTCAGCTGAAACTTGCTTACACAGCAAATACAACAAAGTAACATACGCCTAGAAAACAGAAGCAGACTAAGACAGTAGGTTTCTCTTCCTCCTTTGAAACTGCCACTCAAATATAATCTGTATTTAACATTTCTTGATTCTAAAAATCAAGGTAAGTGCGTAATCCTCAGCCGCTCCAGCTGCATCTCCAAGTCAAACACAAACTGTTAATTAACGTGCATTTGGGCTAAGGACTGCGACTCTCATTTGCAAACTGATTTAAACAAGACAACTGAAGCAAATTTTGTCCTCTATTCTGTTCCTTCCTCTCCTGAAGGTTAAATCTCTGTTTCTGACAAGACTGCACAGAATGTGCATCTGTTTGCTTAAACACTGCCCTCTACAACTCAACATTTAAGCATTTAAACAAACCAGCGTGGCCTTTATCTGCATTTATACAGAAAGCTGTAGTAGCTGAGGAAACAAACCCAGACACCCATTCACACGATGGGACTTCACCTCCAAGCAGTGGGGCCAGGCAAACAGACACAGCAGTAACTGGAGTGGTCACCTCACTTTAACACACTAGCAAACATAAATCAAAGCTCTAAGCAGTGAGTAAGAACGAAATTGGTGGGAATATCTTCTGGTTTGGTCTACTCTAAGACAATTAAGTGAAATATGGATTCCAGGATAATGGCATATCACATACACCGGCATTTCCAATTGTGAGCCATGACCAATACCGAAACTGTGATCTCAAATTATGCACAACATTAATGTTGTGTTGTGTTCTGCATCAGCCAGCCCTGGTGGACCTTCACCTGTCCATCTCCTTTGACCCACGCAACAGTGGCAATGCCTTGCTCCAGCACAAAGCTGAACACCGAGTTCTCTCTTTTCTTTCCCCTTGTACAAAGGCACTTGCACCCCACCTCATGAACCGCTGCAGTGAAGAAGAACAGAAATAGATTGTGGGGACAGTGGGGAATTTGTGATGTGGGTCACGACGCAACAGGACGCTGCAGTGGTGCAGGGATGCAGAACTGAGGAAAGCAGTCCAACCCCACCTCGTGCTACAGCACCCACCAGACAGCGTGCCTCAGCCTAAGTCTTGGTTTTCCACACAGATCACATCAGCTGGCATGTGAGAAAAGGCAAGCAGTGCTCCTATGAGGGCACTACTCCACCTCTCCACACACCACTCTTGCTTAAAATCTCAGCCATCTCTTACACAAATGGTTCAATAGTCTCATGATTTGCAGAGATGTATCATGCTACTTTTTTATTTTGGTACTGGGTTCATTTGAATACAGTAGTCATGGCCTCTCAGAGTCAGAACTGGTGAGCAAAAATATTTTTATATAAAAATAAGGAGAATTTTTAAGGACAACACCCAACAAGTATGGACTGAAGAGGAATCCTTAAAATGAATGAAAAGGAAGGAGGTAAAGCCTTAAAAGACCAGAATTGTGCAGACGGGTAAAAAATCTACCAAAAATAAATGCTCTGGTCCCAGAGGACAGGTTTCCACAGCGAATTTCAGGATTAAAATACTTCTTTAATTTGCCTTCAAATTTCAAGTCTGAACCTTGGAGCTAGAAAATTACAAAGAAAGAAACTTCCTTTCTCTGGCATCTCTGAAGTTCCAGCTCCTCACCAGAAAAAAAAACAACAAAACAACACCAAACAAAAAAAAAAAAAAACAAGTGCAGAGAAGCCACAAAAGTGAAATGTTCTAGATACTGACTTTTGTAGTGACTTTTTCAAAATTTCACCTTGGATTCAGCTTGGCATTAGACAGTTTCACTTTGCTTGACCAGACTAGTTTTTTTCTAGTGAATGCAGGGGCATTCAAACCCCTCTATAGCAGTACATTCAAACCACTGACATTTTCACTTCATTTCCGTCTTTTACACCCTTTGTGCTCAATATGTGCTTGACTGCAGAACTCAGGCTTGCACTTACTGCTTTAAAAAGTACTTCTGCGCAGTGTTGAGAAGGATCTGTTTCAGCAGCTAGCACACAAACAGACTAGGCAAGCATGAAACCAGATGTCTAAGTGTTTGCACTCAGACTTGCCGAGATTTTAGCATGAGCACAACTGTTCAGACAACTGCCACTGAGTAATTCTGAGACCTAATATCGCTTCTTTGTTTACATTTTTACTGCTCCCTGAGAGCACTGGGAAAGTGCTGACTGGCAGTTCCTGAAGGACCAAGACTCACATTCTACACCTGATGTTCACACAGGAACACTTCGGCAGGAAAACTCCCAGCACAGTCTCTTGCACCCAGCAGAGGTACCCCCAGAAGGGAAAACTGTTAATGCCTGCCATCCCCACGGATTCTCTGTCTGTGCACAGAGACTGCTTCTGGTTATGCCTAACAGACCCCCTGGAACTGAGCTAAGACCACCAAATCACCAAGTGCTAATTGCCAAGGATGTGTCAGCTGGATGTCAGAAGACCGAATTGAAGAATTAACATTTTTGTTGCACTTTTTCACAAAAAAAGTCACATCCTTTATGTGACATCTTTTGCTCAGCTTTTTCTCCTAAAGGAGGTAAGAAATGGAGACAAGGCTCTGTGAGTTACTTCATCTGCACCCTCTGGACAACTCATTTTGCCTTTCTGCACCTCAGTTTCTCCATCTGCTAAATATTGGTGCTCTATTTTGAGATGATCCAGCCAAAAAAGTGCTGCATGAACCAGTACCTTTAGTCTTAATGCACTTTACAACAAAATTTTTTTCTTCTCTAAGTGAAATAGTCTGAAAAACTTCTTTGCACCGGATTGAGCTGGTTTTTGAAACCATGCTGCCCCAGCATCTCACCCAGAGCCACATTAAAAGAGAACTGATGTCATGCAGCCTTGCCTCCATACACCACCTGGACATGGTAACTGCTGCCACTGCAATTTCATTCTTGCTTGCTATTTGCAAATTTCAGTTCCTCTGGTTGTGTGCCATACAAATTTTGATTCATACTTTACTTTCCAAATATTGTGGCTTTTCTTGTGCAACTGCTTAAGAAAATGGCCCATATTGTGCAAAAGGATCTCTTATGACACAGTGCATGCACAGACAAAGCCCATTAAGAGCCTGGCTGTTCTTCCTGGCTTTATTTCACACCAAGATGCATAGTAGCTGTTTTTCAATAGGGAAGAAAACAGAAGTCACAGTGGAAACACCAGAGGTACCTTGCTGTTCATGGTGTTCACATTCTACAAGCAGAAGGTGCTGATACTGCAAGGTGACAGGCACCTGCTAGGACAGGCTGAGCTTTCCCAGCTCCTCCTGGCTTCTGCACCCCTCAGGATGAAGTGTGTAGAGGCAGCAGAATCCCCAAAAGGCGCTCTACCGCACATCATGCAAAACAGAGTATCACCTACATATTCCTTCTTTTATGATTTTCCTCTGCTACTCAGTATAACTGCAGAAAACTTCCAGCAGCCTTCACCAACAGATCGATCCACAAAGCAAGTTTCATCAGCTTGATCTGTTCACCATGCCAAAAACCAAGATGAAGCTGAGCACACTTAGAGAAAGAAAGGCTTGCTTAATAGTCAAAAAGAGGAAAACACACATTTCTTCAGGGACTGTTTTGCCCACTGAATAATTGCTGCATTTGGCAAACATATAAAAAACCCAACCCAAACCAACAACAAAAATCAAAGCAAAGTAATAAAAACTGTGCATAAGCGTTAATTTATAACAACAGGAACTGTCCACAGCTGATTTTTTCAGAGAACCACCATAGCTAGTGAATAGTGAAAGATTATGTAAGGATGTCACATGCCTCAGTGAGCCATTCTAACCACTGAAGTATTTACTTTAACACAGAAGTATTGATCTGTGCTTCTTTTTGACTCCTTCCATTCATCTAAAACCAATACTCTTTCCAATTGTGTTTAGTTCAAAAGCCTGGATTATACTTTAAATTCAGTGGTCCAATTTTGTTTCTAAATGCTTTTTGCTCTTGTTCCCTAATTTTTAAGTGCAGTTATTCTGGCAAATGCTTCTTCTAAGTGCTGAAGGATGAACGCACAGAAGTGAAAAAAAGCCATCTACACTAAGATTAGCTGTCCTTGCACAAGGGCTTTGCAATCATTGGAAAGGAAGGCAGCAGCAAGCAACAACATGGAGGCAATGTCACAGCCAGAGGACTGAATACAGCACAACCCTGGGAGCTCAGTGCTGGAAAAGCTGAACGCCTGCTCAGAAAAAAGCCCAGTAAAACAGGTACTGCAACACTCCATGCACCATATTTCATGGCCCCTCTACCATTTAACGACTAAATTTAACACTCCCACGGTACTTTTCTCTGGTATAAATAACTTAATTGGTAAATTTCACTTTTCTACTATACCTCCCAAAAGTACTGTCTATGGTTTATATAGCCTGAAAACCATTACTTATTTACTGACAAGTTTTCAGAACACATTCTCCTCATGTGAACAGATGCCAGCACAGAGGACCTGTATTTGTAACAGTAGCAGCTCCCCACTTACCTTTTTAAGAGCCAACGAAGGAGACAAACCCTGCAAACAGCGTCTCCTCAATATGCATCTCTCCTTTTCCTGTTGAGGGATCATGCCTCTGACAAACCAGGGCTCAAAACAAATGTACTTCTGCAGCTCTCTTTAGAAAACTTCCCCCACTGTTCTGCCCTTATTGTCTTGCCAACACCATCTCCTCAAAAACAGCTGCTTCCCATCTGAACTGATTTCTGAGCACAGTTTCAGCAACACAACAAACAGAACCACCAGCACACAGAGGGATATGAACTAAAAATTATACGCAAGTGTCCAGTGATTATCATTTGAAGCCTTTGGTTTTCTTCAATAAAAAGGGAAGTAAATACAACAGAAATGATCAAGCACCCTTCACACGAAGGACCAAAGTACTTTCAGTCTACAGTATCTCACCTGACAACCGTTAATGTTGACACTGAGTTACGTAATTAACATCCAGTTCCTTTTCACACTACCCTGAAGTAGCTGACAGCCATTCAAACTGTATTTCCTTTCTGCCTCCTCCTCCACAGATTAAACAAAATAAAAGATCCCAAGTAATGATGGCAAGAGTCAGTAATGACGAAAGACTGACAAAACGTATTTCTAGCATTTCTGGCCTGGCACCTAGAACTCTCACATAATAACAAAGCATCAGAAGTAACACCATCCACATCAGCTCCCTCAAGGAAAAGCTAGCACTGGGTCTGGGTGTGAGCTCCGATGTAGCAGAGTCCTGCTTTAGCACTGAGTGCTAGAGCCTGGGGTGGGACCTAGGGCCGTGCCTCCATCCGTGAGCCCACAGCACCAGGACATGTGCCCAAGCCTTGCAGTTCTGGGAGAAAGCTGGCACAATGTTTCCTGGCATGCTCTGGCCTGGGCCTGCTAGCATTCCCCCAAACATCTGTCAGGCATGGTGCCAGCTAGGATATGCTAAGGACCATTCCCAGCAGGCAGTCTGAACGCAGCCATCCTGCTTTGAGACTCGGAGTTCAATGGTAAAAGACACAACCAGATCATGTCAGATGGCCATAGGGCCAAAGAGTAAAGCCTGGCAGTGTTTTGTTTATGACATTTGTAGCCTAAGTCTCTTGCTTAACCATACAGGGCATTAACCACTGATCAGGTCTAACAGCACAGATAAACTTTTGCGTCCATGCCTTCTCCTCCGTGACCTACATATTAAATAGCACACAGCCTACTCATGTATACCTACATTAAGCTTGTCCACTTTTCCCACAATAACATGGATGCTATTTAAGAATCAGGTTTGAGAGTCCAAAACACTTTTACAGCCTTCCATTCTGCCCCCCCATACAAAATGGAAGGGGCTTCTTCAGCCACCTAGTGATGTGGTTAACAGCCAAGGCTCCCTGTGAGGCCACGCATTCAAAGCAGTTGCCAGACTAGACAGAAAGTGCTGTGGGACCAGAGACTTTGCTGTGTTGCTGAAACCCACCCACCTATCTGAGATAAGAATTTGCATTTTAGTGAGTTCTTATCAGGAGTCTGCCGCCAAAGCAAGGCCTTCCACCAGTGACACACACACTTTGAATATCAGGAAACTCCTCTCATTGTCAGCTTCCCCAGCATCCAAAGTAATCCCTGAAAGCAACCTTTTATGTTTTCCCCTCTTTCCTGACAAGTATTTCCCTCATGTATCCCATGACAGGTTGTTCCAAATTACCCAAACCATGCTAGGATGCCAGAAGCATGAGCAGGCAAAACTTTCAAGACAAAAGCGTTATCACTAATGTGATTTACTGTAGATGAAAGAAGTTGTAAGAGGATATGGATGATGTTGTTAGGCTTTTTTAAAATCTAAGCCCATTCTGTCATGTACAAAGGCAGTAAACATCTGGCAGACATCCAGTAAAAGGAGACTCACGCGTTTTAAGCTGTTTCTTAGTAAATTGCTCAGATCCCAAAGATAAGCATCACTCCTTGGTGGCAATCTCAGCACTCAGGGGCACTGGTGCAATGGACGGTAGCAACCTCTCTGTAAAAGAGGTGTTCTCAGAGAAGGGACAAGCAGTATGCCTCTCAGGGATCAGTATTTGCTCATTCTGACACCCTGGGCCAAGACATGTCAGCAGAAAGGATGTGGGTTTGGTGTCACTGGCAGCAGCTCTGGTTCACCTTAAACCAGCAGCTTGATTTGTGCAAGCCAAACTCCTGGCCCAATCACATCAAGTTTCACACCCACACCATACAGTCAAACAGTTCCTAACATACGCTTGAGGCAGGAGCCCTGGAAATGTTGGTCCTATCACTTAGCTAGTGGTAACTTAACAACTGACAAATCCACAGGGAATATATAAACAGCACTCTGCCTATCAGATTGTTTGCTCCTTATTTTTTTAACTGAAAGTGTATTACTGAGCCAAATAAATTAAGAATAGTCTACAAAGATTTTTAAGGACTAAACAACTGCACTTGTTAAAAATAAAAAAGTGTCTTCATTTTAGATAAGCCAAGTGGTTTGGGAACCAACAAATTAGCCTGTCAGCACAAGAACTGACCACAGCAAAACCAGAAGTACAAAATGAAAGGTTAAGAATTGTCACAAAATTTACTCCATGAGTCATGAGACATCAGATTAACTGCAACAAGGTATTATTTGTATGGCTGGTATGCTTCCACAAAAATAATTTCAGCAATGGGAATAGCAGTGAGAATGACCCAGTATCCTCACATGAACCGAAATGTTCCTGCAATTCAGTCCCACAGTCCCATCATCTCATACCAACCTTTAAATAATTAGGATTTAGAAATCTATGGCCCTCTCTGCAGCTCAAAGATACGTGACATAAAACTGTCACTATATTTAGGGACAAACAGGTTCACCTAATGGGTATCAGTCTGCTTCCTGCAAGTATCAGCCAAAAATGTTGTAAAATCAAACATGCATCCAGCTATGTATCGAGCAACTCTAATATTCTGCTCTCTGCAATGCTTGGTTCACTTTTTGATCCCCATGCCCTTTCCTACCAGAGCCCAGGGTCTCTGTCCCCCCCTTCCCTCAGCTCCCATGGTGCTATCACAGGAGAGTTTTGTTGCAGAGGCACCAGCATGGCTCTGGGAAAGCCCAGAGCAGCCAAGCAGTCCCTCCTCTCTCGGAGATTATGGCACATGTTCAAACAACAACTGGCATGCCTGAAATGAGAGGGAGGGACAAACGGCAAAAGGGCTGATTGATCACAGCACAGCAACCAAGAGGACAGAGATGCAGAGCCAGAACGAGGTCAGACACCTCATTCCGAAGGATGTAACACGACCAAAGTAGGTCTGAGACAAAGGGTAACAAGGGTCAGATGCACACCAAGCTGCAAGGAGTTAAGGGAAGCAAAGAGAAATTAGTTTTAGTTCTCACCTGTACGGCAGTAAACTGGTGAAACAACACGGGATTTATTGATACTTTCTCACCGTGGAAATTCTGTGAGAGTGCAAAAAGAATAAACACCTTTCACATAAAAAACCTGCTGCACTCCTAGGTAACTGATTTGTAAAGCCTCACTGCAAAAGGCATGGGCTCGGCACACCACTTCCAAAGCAACACACTAAGCTCATACAGCTCAGAGCAGGAGACAGCCTGGCTATTCTGGATCCTCCAGCCCTGATCTTAGACCTGTGGCTGTAAACTGGGCTCTCTAGACCACCGGCTCAGATGAATAAATATTTTCAGAGTTTTCTCTTTGCTTTGTTTTGCTTTTTAGTTTCTCACTTTTGTTTCATCTTTCTACATCCAGACTGTTTTCTTCACTTTCTTTCTTTGCATCTGAGGCAAAAGAACCGTTTAATCTATTTGTATTTCAGCCTTTAGCCTCTGATTTTGCACTACACTTGGTCTAAACAGAAAACTCTACTAGCGGAATTGCCAACCCCAAATTTAAGAGTCATAATAAAAGCCCCTAAAAACTCAGGAGCATTTTTGTTTTGCTAATGTTCTATCTTCAATTCCTGCTTTACAACAAGAAGGGCTACAAACATGTCATTTAAAATGAAAGCCGTGATCTTCCTCAATTTACATACAGCAGGAACCAGGCTTTAAAAAAAAAAAAAGCTCAGTGACTTTAAAACTGAACAGAAGAACATCTTGATCATTTGCAGTTTGAACAACTGGCTGTAGGTGACCAACTGACCCAAAATAACAAATCAGCGAAGCTAATTTAGATCACTTCCAAACAATTTCCTTTCCCATCTCCTTTCTCTCCCCCAAATGCTCTTTCAGCTGTCTCATAATAAAGGAGCAACATTGCCCAAACCATATGGCTCACCTTTCAGAATCAGCGCTTATCTCTATCTACCAAGGGTGAACAGGCAGAGAACAGAGTAGGACAGGAAACTTCAGCTCACAGCTGAGACAAATGGTCTCTTTGCTACTCTGTTAGAGCACCAGGGCTCATCTTGGATACAAACAAGATTGTGAAATAGAAAGGGAAGAGGGAGGGAGGAAGGCCAAACAAAGCCTGTGATGCTTATCATGTTTCAAGATGGGTGGAGCACCCAGAGACAGATCAATTACACCTACAAAGCAAGGAAGAAAGGGGAGCAAAACATAAATATTTTGAGTCTGCAGGATGTAGGCTAATTTATCTCATGTCCTAATGTAACATTTATACAATTGATAGGATTGAAGAGGACTTCTCTGAAGAGGTTTTCATACAAAAATAAAGGAATGCGTGATACTAAAACCTAAAAATAGTACTGGTACAATTACTTATCCAATTTGATACCTATCTGGTAAGAACAATTCACCTTTCCTACTGTTTTCATGCCTGCACAGAACAAACAGGAATTGCTCAGGCTAAAAGTACATCCTGTCATTCTGACATTAAAATTTACAAGTTGGTAGTTTGTCTCTGGAAAGATGAAAGACATATCTATATACCATGTAGAGAACAATTTGGCTTTATATATTTGCAATTATCTAAGATGTGGGAGCTGCACGTGCAGGTTTGAGCTGAATGTTCATTGAAATAAATGAATGTGGGGGGAAAAAGTGATGCAACAAAATACCTACCACTGCAATCCAACGTATTGGATAACTACTACTCCAACACTTCCACGAGTAATTCATTATTATATCTACAAAATGGTAAAAAAACCCTTTAAAAACCTGAGCGCTAACTGCTGTGTATTCACTATTTCATGCGTTTTTAGAACGATGGCCAATGAGTACGTCTGAAATTTCTCAGGGTTCCTGTATCTCCTCACTTGAGAGCTGGTCTTTAATTACTGACATATTAGTGTCAGATTTGACTGGGTTTCTGTGGAATGAAACAGTCAAACACAGCACAACCTTTCTTTCCCAACAAGCTGTGCATGACTGCTCCATCCCAAGTGACACTCCAAGGCAGAGCAGCTCCCCAGAGCCTGGGTAGGGCTGGGGGCTGCAGCCTGCAGACCCTGCACCTCCAGCAGCGTGCTGGCAGCCCCCACTCCTGCTCAGGACTGCACACCACAGGACACGTGCTGCCATTTATCCAGCTGGTCACTCGAACTAAATTCCACCACACAAAGTAAGAAGTATTTACAAAATTACGTAGGACAACATAAACATTTCATGTACACAGTACAGAGCTAAAAGACGCCAAAGGATCCATTGAATTCTAAAGTCTGAAGACTGAAAATCCTTATGGTTTATGATCACACCAGAGACTTACAACAGAATTATCTGCTTTTATGTTTTTGAAGTTTATCTTACTCCTGAAACTTTTACTAAAGCTCCATTAGGTTCTGACAATTTTCCATTTTGTTTCTTCTGCGATCAGTAGTTCTTTAATGATGTTAGCAGCAGCACATTTCCATCTACTCCATGCAGTTCTCCCTCCTGCTTAAAAGGCTTGGCTGTGTAATGAGCCTTTACTAGTACAGTTAGTAACATAGCTTCATAACTGCAGTATTGTCTATTAATACTCCTGAGTTACACAGAGTTTCTTCAAGGATGATTCCATAATTAGCAATAATACCATCCCTGCCTAATAAAATGGCAAATAAGACAGAACACAATACTGTATGTGTATATTCATAATTAAATCAGTAACTTCAGGTCATCAGCTGTGAGCTAGTAGAAAAAGAGTTTTCCTCTCTCCTTCCTTATTTTGAGGAAGTATCTAGGACAGCTTGGACTATTGAAATAATGGTATACATATAGTATCATATCTGCATTATATTACAATTTAATATAAAATCCAGACTCTGTTTTAAAAAACAGCTATATCCCTTGGAATTGATCGTCTCACCTTATAAGATGTGGAACAAATCCCAGGGTAAAGCTATTGAGGTTCATTATCTCCGTAGTTACGATACATTGAAAATATATATGAAATATTATACTACAATAGATAATACACATTAATATATATTTTGTATATATACACACACATAATACAAGTATCAACAGCAGCACCAGAAGCTAAACAGGAGCTAAACTGACTGGGAACACCTTCTCATGTCCAAAATTAAATGCAATAAAATTACTACAAATCACATACGAAATGAAAAATGACAGGACATTTAAGTTAAATTTGCAGATACACCTCCATTTGTCAAAATTACTTTAGGTATATAACATAACAGATTCTAGAGACTATTTTATTTAAATAAATAAACAATTGTAGCATTTTCATTAAATGAGTACACAATAAAATGTTCTTAACAGTAACCAACAATTTTTATTGTTAGAAAATAAAACTCCATGTTCTATAACTTTATTTAATTATAACTTTAATTACACTTTATATTAAACTTTATATACTCACTTTATTAATTTATGAAAGCAAAATATGCACCACAGTCTTTTAGGCAAAGCAAATAAGGACTGCGTCTTTACGCTAATAATGAACATATTTTCCCCTGCAGCTTAGTGGGAAAACGTTTCTAAGCATAGAAAAAGAAAAGAAAAAGAAAACTTTTCCTTAAATATGATCACATATTCATCTCCTAAAACCGATTAAAATACTGTAAGTAAATTGAAGTTACTTTGACTTATTTGCAAACGCATAGTATCACATACTTAGAAGATTCTAAATACTTAGGAGATTCTTGTACATTACTAGAGAACACAGGAAGCTGCTGCTAGCAAGCGACATCAGTGCTGTGAATAAACCCATAGAATTTAGCTGTTTGCTTTTTAAAACATTGTTTATCGAGAACACTTAATGAGGACTAGGGCTTCAATAGCAAATATTTAACCGAGCGCACAGATTCCCTCACACAAGCACAACTGTCCCAGCCTACTTGGGGGAAACTCATTACGATGATAAAAGATTTTTGCCTTTATTTAACTCAAACTATTAAAGTTTTTTTTTAGCAAAGGAACCCATACCCCACATCTGCCTCATGTCCTTTTTGACAGGAACAAGTTTCCAGAAGATCTGGGTACTGCAGTCTTTCAGTGCAGCCAAAATTACATCTGGATCATACGGAGTACAAAGCATTTCAGTACAACTCACACTATGGAGAAAACAACCAGCCTTGCCCAGCACACTGCAGTGTTAACCCTGTGCCTTACCCCAGGAAGTAGAACAGTGTGTGTTTATTTCCACTGGGTAAGCACTGCCCACACAGAAATGAGCTGGGGAAACACAGAGCCACGGGGCAGGAGGGGTGGCTCCTCTGCGACGATGCCAGCACACCCAGGGGAGCCAATAAATGGGAGTTATGTGGCCTGCATTTGTGAGGCCAAGCAGAGCTGAGAATGCAGAGTCCCAGGGCTACAGCAGTACTTTCATCAGTGTCATAAAGCAAAACTTTTATAAGTGCATCTAATCCCCGTGATTATATAGATGATATTATCTTTACACATTGCTGTCCAACGTGGGAGGTGGGGCAGAATTCTTTCCTGGGGGCTGTCTTGTTAGAAGGATTAAGTTATGGCCATCCACATAATTTATGCAGAAAATATTTCACACCCCAAATTTCATTTTTAAAAATTTAATCCCACTACTGCTCCTTTACCCTGACACGCTGCAGTAGATCCTCACTCTCCTCTCCTTGGGGCTAACAGCATTCAGCTATCGAAAAGCAGTTGTACAGAGATTCAGGCCATAAGATGTAGGTCAATGACTGAAGAAACTGACATTATTTAGGACAGCACATGAATATTTGACACGTGCACCAAGTTAAGCCTGTTTATGAATGCTCTCTAAACTAAGGGCCAGAGATAAGAAAGACCCTATCCAGTGCTTTACTCAAACATAATTACCAAAACACAAATTCCAGAGGGGGGTGAAGCTGCACTTCCAGAACCAACATCACAAGATAATACTGCAGCCACTCTACACCTGGTGACAAAGTGCCTCAGAAGGGCTCTGACTGCCAGCAGTGCCAGCCAAGACTTCAGCCAGTGCACTCCATCAGAATGTTCTCCTGCCATTACCTGGGGTGTAGTACTCACTACTGCTCTAATGAAAACTGCCAAGTTAATGAATACAAATAAACAAAAGACCTGTTTTAGTTTTTTTAATACATGAAAATCCCATTTAGCTAACGCTGTGAATACATTTAGCTGCAAGAACTGGAATTAAAAATATATGTGGCTTGAATCTACATTCTAGCCTGCAGCTAAAAAAATCACAAATTCAGTACTTAGGACAGAGGAGTTTTCTGAGGGATTTTGGTTTTGTTTTGTCTGTAGGGTGGGGCTTTTCTACATCTTACAGCTTTTAGAAGAAAACCACCCTGCAGTGAGACAGAACCACAGTTCTAAATGAAGCTAACTGGCACTTCAGTTGGAAAACTCAAATTAAAGGCTCCGAGTTCAACTACTGGAGAGAGAAGAGGAGGGTTCAAGTAGACACCAGAAAAGCATAAAGCAACCACATCCTTGTCATTTATCTTTTATACTACATAGCTTGCCACTTTGGTGAATCTGAAAAACGCTGAAGACAAACTGATTTTAAAAAGCAAACAAACAAAAAATCTTGCCAGAAGGACAGGTCAAAAGGGGCTCAGTGTCTAAGCCCTTTCAGATGAAACCAGCGTTTAGTCTTTATCTATGAAAACACCAGAAAGAATTTCTGCCCTGACCAACTTTTTAGAAATCTCTGCAGAGACTTCCTTTGCTTTGATTCTTGATCTCTGTGTGATCACTAGTTTATTCTTCTTTTTTTTTTTAATGATGTATCTGTTATCTAGTAACTTTTACTGCAGGCTCTCCTAGCTATTTGCAGCAGTGTGCTGGTACACAGATGAATTCCACATTTAGAACCTATATAGGAAAAAGGAAATATCCAGATGGATTTTTTCTTCTGAACTAGCCCGTGAATAATTTCAGAGGCAGGTATAATTGTTTCCACATGCACAGACACACCCGGCACAATCACAAATTTCTGTTTACCGTTAAACAAAGATACACGCACAATATTTATTTGTAAATAACTGACAGTAAGGTTAGATTTTCCAAGCGGGCGTAAAGGCAACTTCGAAACAACAAGCAAAGGGAGGAGGCGCTGAGGGAGCAGATCCGCTGGCGGGTCGGTGCGGGGCCGGGAGCGCGGCGGGGGCCGGCGCTGCCCGAGCNAGCTGGCGGTCGGTGTCCTTGGGGCAGCCGGCGGGCTCGGCGGCGCTGGGGGCGCCGGGCGGCTGCGGCTGCGGCGGCAGCGGCTCCATGGTGGCGGCGCGGGCCGGGCGCTCGGCTCCCCGCTCCCTCCGGAGCCCCCCATGGCCCCCTCGGCCCTGCCTCGCCCGCGGCCCGAGGCGTTACAGGAGCCGGGCGCTGGGCGAAGCCCGGCTGCGGGACATGCCGGGATAGCGGCGCGGCACCGCTGAACAGAGCGCCAAGGGAAGTCCCGGGGGCAGAGCGGGACAGCGAGGGAGAGAGCGAGGGACGGGGCGGGCGCAGGCGGCGCAGCTCGGCCCCGCGGGCCGGCGGAGGGCAGCGGGGCGGGGCGACAGCCGGCGGAGCGAGGCTTTCTCTCACCTCCTCGTTCCGCACATCCTCCCGGCCCCCCGGCTTCGTGTCCTCGTCCTGCACACCCTCACAGCGGCGTGTCCTCCTCACACACAGCCACTCTACTCTCTCACACAGNCTCATACACACACACACGCACACAGAGCCCCTCACACTAACAGACACACACACACAGCACCTCATACACACACAGCCCGTCACACATCACCTCTCACACACACCACCTCATACCGCCTCGCAGCCGCGCTCCCCCGTCCCGTCCCGTCCCACTCACAGCCCTCACCTCCGTGGCTGCAGAGCCCGCTCCCCTCGCCCCGTGGCCCCGGCAGTTCACAGCGGCTGTGCCAAACGCCGCGCTCGCCCCGCGGCACACGGGCACAGCGAGCCTGCCCCCGAGCAGGGAATTGCCGCAGCCCTGCTGGTCACACGGACACCCCCGCTGCGGGCTGGCCACACGGGCACCCGGGCTGGTCACACGGACACCCCCGCTGCGGGCTGGCCACACGGACAGCCCCGCTGGCCACACGGGCACCCGGGCTGGCCACACGGACAGCCCCGCTGGCCCACGGACACCCCCGCTGGCACGCCGGAATGCACGCAGCACAAGGCACACAAACGTGCAGAAATGGATCCTGTCTCCCTGCGTGCCCGGGGTCCGAGGGAAGCACCGGGAAGGACTGGCCGGGTGACTCCGCGCTCCGTGCGGGTCTCGGCTGCGCCGAGCAGCGCTCTGGGATGTGGGAGAGCACTGCAGAGCGGCTCTGGGACATGGACAGGGAAGCAGAGTCTCCAGAACGTCACATTAGACTCCAGATTCACTGGTGTTCTTTCAAGTTATTTACATTTAACCTTTCCTTTCCTTTCCTTCTGAAAGTCACTACAGCGTTTTCATTTATTTACTCATTTTGTGCCCAGTTGATCTCTTTTTTAAAATCATCAAACGAGTGTTTTTAGGATTTTCTTCTGTTTGGGGCAAGAGGCAGGAGGCAAGACTTTCTTTAAAAAAAATCCTAATTGAATAATAATACACCCTGTTATGAGAAATCACCATCACCAAAGCTACGCTCCCACCCTGTGGCTGAGTGAGAAAGTTGATAGTTTTAAAGTTGTTATTTTGCTATCTCTGTTTCCCATGTTTTCCTCAAAAATCCTATAATAATTTCATTTCCGTAGCAAGTGCTGAGACAGGAGCCCATCGCAGCGTAAGCAGGATGTTACCGGGGCGATGCCTCCACCGCTGGAGGGTGAGTGCCTTTTTGTCACCATGGTGCACAAGCTACATTGCTTCAAAACACTCCTCTAGCTTTAGTGGCAGTACTGAAAGCATTACTGTGTAAGGATTTTAAAAAGGATGACTGTGACTGGAAGGATTAAAACAATAAGGAAAGAGGCTTCCATTAAAATTAAAGGCAGATTTTTCACTCCTTTTTAGAAAGTGTTTTCTTTTGGCAATAGGAAAATTCATTTTGGCTAAGTCCAAATTTTTGCAGACATGCACATAATCCTTACTTTTGAATGGATATTCTATTAGTTGCTAGCGTGGACTTTTATTTTAAAGAAAAAGAATATGTAATTAGCCAGCAAGCTCTTTTTATTATTGAAGGGCTACTATCTCATAACTGACTGAAATTCCACCTGAAAATATGTTCCTTCTAGCTTGCTTTCTTTTTGCTTCATTTTAATTTTTTATATTTTTTAAAAGGAAGAAGTTTAAAATTACTGTTCAGTTTTGAAGAGACTTTTTACTGCCAATATGTGTTTTCAAGTGCGCACTTCAAAAGCAAACAAAAAATGCTGTTACTTTGTAAAAGAGTTAGGGAGTCAATTACAAGGAGTCTGACATCAATTACCACGAATTCAAGGTTTTTTGTGAAGATGTAATTAATTTACACGTGCTTGTATGTTGTTTGCAGCTGTTACATTTTTATGTTGTCTCTGCCAGTAGCAGCAAGGTGGTAAGGTCTCCACATGGTATCACAATACCAAAGAAAATAATCATCCATACCGGCAGTATTCAGCCTTGTAGAAGAAAACGTTATTCACTCTCGGCCTGCTGAAGGCTCTAAGAAAGCCCCAGAAAGCTGTGTGAGATGACTCCAGCACCTGTTTATTGAATGACAGCAGCTCATTGAAATTCCAACATTGCATCTGTAGATATACAGAGCAATTCTAGAAACTTCAATCAAAATAATGTAGTTCATAGAGATTTGCATGCGCGTGGTTAGAATCGGGTTCTGGCCTGTGTGCAGTGGACATGAATCACCTTTTATCTGCCCCTATATAATTCATTGCAGATAACTGATTATGCTAAAGCCACTACTGATTTATTCTAGCTAAGAACTAATCCCTTTGATTTCTACAAATGATTAATCTTCAAGCAAGATATATGGAGGTAGTTTGCAGTGAGCTTTGCAGAAATAATTTCTTAGCCTCCCACTCTTCAAGAACCTAGACTGCCAGTGGAGCATTTGCATTCCTCTTTTTAACATCAGCCTAAAAATAGATTTAAGATAAAGATGCTCAGGTAACTTGACAGCAGAGTGACTTGGAACAAATAGAGGCTTAGAGTGAACATGGTGAACAAAGAAAAAGAATTGCTGGGAAGGGTTGGATGGAATTCTCTGTGATTAGAGGATAATATAATACACACATTCAGTTAAACTCTGAAAGCACTTAATTAGACACATGGTATGTGGTAGAAGGACACAAGTATTGCACCCATTTGAAAACAGGCAAACTGAGATGCAAAGGTCTGAAGAGGCTGCCCAAGAGTACTGTGGATGTGTAGAACAGAGCCCACCCAAAGGCCCCCACAATGTCACACGAGTTTCCAGCCAGCAACTCCAACTTTACCCCGGGGGTTGTTGTGATGGCACTGCACTGCCCAAGCCTTGAGCTTCTCCTTGGTGTCCCCACTTGTTCGACGACTCAAATACCCTGAAGAAAACTGAAGGTTAACACCACCTCATGACAAAGAGGATTCGGGATTTGAGAGGAAAGAGGGAGATACTGTAAACTGTATCATGAGACCTGCCCACAAGGTTTTGTAAAATGTTACACCAGCGTCTCACTTGGCAGAAGGACACACAGTGAGAACGGAGTTGAAGCCTTCCCGTGAGGTCACGGGAGATGGACAAAACTTTTTGAAAATATTCCTGGTATTGAGCTCACCCAGTATTGAGCTCACTAATTAACTGGAAATACATTTTATTTCCTTTTCAGAGGTTTCAGATTTGTGTCAAATCCTAAACACAAATAATTGGGGAGGAAGCATGTGTTATTTCATACAGTCTGTAGTCAAGTCAAAACATTCAATTTTGGAAGACACTCTGGGAGAAGGCAGTATTTGCTATTACTCACTCCTCTGATACCTCTTTTCTTTCCACTGTCTGATTCACTTCTTTTATCATATTTCCTCTTTTTTGCTCTTCAATCATTCCCACCTACTTAAAACTAATAATGTACTAAAAAATGCATAATTAGATTTTCATTATGTTTTTTCCTGACATAATTTTTGATTATGTAATTAAGGGTTCTCACTGAGCTCTTGAACTGACAGAAGATTTTTGGTTTAATTAATCAAATGGTCCTTCTCAATTCAGGGTATTTTTAAGCAGTTTTAAGTCAGATGCAGAAAGTATTTCTATCATTCCTGACATAATGCTATATGATCTGATCTTTACTCTCTAAAGCCAACAATGGAGAAGCATTGCCTTGACAGCAGGCTCAGGTATATTTATCTAAAAAAGAGAAGATATATCAGACTTCAACATACTGGAAGTAGGACGATTTTTAAAAAAATTTGCAAATTCTTTTTTTTCTTTTGCAAATTAGAAGTTTGTCAGATTTTGATTAAATTAAACTGGGGTTGTTCCAAGTGATTTTTTTCCCCATATGAGACCATTTACAAATTGGCAACTCCTTATATTTTTTTCTGACAAATTAACATTCTTACAAAATTTATTCTTTTGGAAGGCACTAAAAAAGGCTGCTGGAAGCTTTGCAGATTGTATGCAAGTAAGTATTTGCTCTGAGCTAACACAATCAAGCAAAGGTTCACTCTGTATTTTGTTCTCTGTAAGTACATGAAGTAAAAATATAGTGAAAAATAGTGCTTCTTTTTGGTTTTTTTTATAAATTGCCTCTTTCTGACTGTGTTTGCATTATTTCCTCTGCCAGTACATCGAACAGGAAAAGCCACCTACCTCTGTGTCAGCACAACCAGTGTATAGAAATTGTAATGAGGAGCTGGAGGCTGGAATTATGTAGCTGGTTCAAAACTCATGGTGTTTTCACAACTAAAGCTGGAAAGAATCTTCTGTGTGGAACAGAGAGTTGAAGATCAGAGAAAAAAATGTTTTATGGCTCATAAATACATGTGGAATACCTGGCATCCATGCACCTGCTGTCCCTTTCTCCAGTTCCATTCTCTGCTTTTCCCAACGCACCTCAGCAGTGTTGATGATTTTGGGGCGAGGGATTGGCACTAGCCCAGCAGTCTGTCATTGCTGCCTTTCAGTGTGCTGAGGAGGTTTGGTGAACTGTTCTCAGCTTGAGATCAGAGCGTGCCCGAGGGACTGCCTGGGCTGGGGCCCACTGCGTGTGTCACGTGAGGAAAAGGAGCAGACATCACAGAACGAGCTGCTGCTGCATCTCCTGCGTCTCTGACACCCGGTGCTCCCAATGCAGCCGTACAGAGATGTCGTTTCTGGCATTTATTGTCTGCACCCGCAATTTTGGTCAGATTTTGTTTCTTAATGCTGGAGTATATGAATAAACTAACATGCATTTGTGAGACCATATTTGAATTCTTCTCCACTAAATACTCTGAGTGATGGAGGTCTGCATTTGATAAACTAAAGATCTTTGCTAAGGATGGGCTGAGCCAGTTTGATACCACATCAGCTCAAAATAGAGAGCTTGGTCATAATACGTAATTTTGCCGTTTATAGGCTCCCTATGCATCTTGTATCCAGTATAAAACTCTCTCCATGGTTATTGTAGTGCACATATTTTGTATCTATAAGACTGAATTCGTGTGACTGGGAAACATTTAGTCCTGTGTGTAGCTGTGTTTTTATTGTTGAACTTGAGTTAACTGAAATGTGAGCTACCCTTATTTCCCTTTTGACATTGCTGCATGTTTTCACCACTTCCTTTGTGACACTGTGGTGAACAGGATCAGGAACTGATCAGCTGATCCAGCTCAAATTGACTGCAAGGCAAACAAACAAAAGGTCCTTTTTTAGTCAGATTTGCTCCCTGACAGGCTCAGTGTGCAACCCCCCAGGGGTCTGGCATGAGAGGAGGTGTTCAGTCCTGCGGTAAGGGCAGGGCTGGGCGAAGGATGGGATTGCCTCCTTTGGCACTAACTCACCTGCACATCAGTTTAAAGCCATTTGTGAAACTATAGCCTTGCACAACTACCTGCATCAACACTGGATGCAGACCTTGAAATTACAACCACTTTTAAAAGGTCAGTGCATGGGCTGTGAGCTCACGGTGTAGGGGGAGAAAGACGTTCTAGGAAATCATCACCAGCTCGAACAGAATACTAATCAACTAACTACAGCAGTCTCACTAGGGAAGGGGAATCAGACTTTTTTGTCCTATTGATATTTTCAAAACAGGCTTCTTTTTTTTTCTCTGCTTGATCTTGTGCAGAAACATGAAAAGTAAGTGTAGCAATAAAAATGCCATTAAACTGACAGTGTCACTTGTGAAATCACAGAACATTTTCATTTTAATTACAATGTAAATACTGTACAAGTCTGAACAGGAAGCTGGCAGCGATGCAGTGCTGGCAGCAGTGCAGGGCTGGCAGTGGCGCAGGGGTGGCAGTGGTGCAGGGGTGGCAGAGATGCAGGACTGGCTGCAGCAGCTCCTGCCCGCCCTGGCAGTGAGAATGAAAGAGAGAGCATTTTCTGTAAGCATCAGGGTGAAATGTCTCACTAATACCGCATGAATACTTGTGTAATTACTCACTTAACAGTTCCCTCAATTATACTGCAGTGGGAGAACGCTTTACTATGTGGATTTATTGATTTTAGGACATGCAGTGTTGAAGTGGAAAAATTTAGAGAGCTGAGATAGTGAATCAAATGAAGACCCCCCTGGGAAATCCACTAGTAAGTACATTACTGGACGGGAGGAAAAGTGGCTGGAAGCCAGGCAGAATAAATAGAATCAGTCCCGAAGGAAATAATTTAAAATGAGCAGAAGAAGGGGAAAGAAGTTCTAAGTTAATGTTGGGCTGGGAACTAAACCACTATACAGACCAGTGCTGGTTTTCCAAGAATTTCGCTGTCCAGTCTGCATCTATTTTTAGAGTGTGGTTTCCTTCCTAAAGCAAACTATGTAGCAATATGCCAGTGGGAAAGTGCTGCGAGGTTAGTCCTGTCAGCCAGTACAGAGCACCTGGCCTCTGGGCAGAAATCCAAGCAGCTCCTTGCCAAGGAAGTAGCTTGTACAAACTGTGAACTCTGTCACCTGTTAGGCATTGTTTGCTCATGATTTATGTCTTGAACTACAGACATATTTGCCACAATGAGCTATTTACAGCAGTTTAATAGTAATTATTGTAATTGGCATGGAATCCACTGGCAAACACGTGCACGCAGACACATGCATTTCTCCCTTGGTCTGCCTTGTCTCCCGATGGAAAGGCTTGCTGTCTTTGTCTGCCTGCAGTCAGTGACACACATCACGCAGCTACGCTCTGCAGCACGGTGCTGTGCTCACTAGCAGCAGTGGACTGGGCTGTGCTGCTTTTGAATTAGCCAAATAACTCACATTCTTCCCTCAGAAATCAGATACTGTAATCTTAAAATATTTGGAGGAAAAGAATATTTGAAAATAGTTGTAAGAATGACATCAAGCCCGTTATTCTCTCACTGCATTTAGTTGCACAGTGATGTCAGTGTAAGGAGAGCACTGTGTGCTGAGCAGGCCTAACTAGGTGCATTAGAACTCTCTGTGTCTGGTGACTGAGGCCTTACGTGGGCTGGGAGACACTGAGCCACTATGCCATGTGCTGGAAAGCTCAGGTGCATTTGGCACTCCAGTGAAAGAAGCCCTCGATGAGGCCCCGTTAAAATGTAATGCAGACCAAAACTTTTGTTTTTTATGATATATTGTGCAGGCAGACTTATCAGGCGGGCAAAGGGGCTCCACTAATATTGTGTCAAACCGCCAGTCAAATGCTCCTTTAAGGCAGAGTTTCTGTCCCTTCCCTGTCAGTGTGTTAATAGCTATTGTTTCTTTGACAGGCTGCCTTCATGGTCTCATTCAGGCACTTTTTTACTTTTACTTTAAAATACTGTAAAATAGACATGCTGCTTTCGTGTGCAAAGCCAGGTGTAGCTGCTGAGTCACAGGGCTGTCCATAGTAGTATGATGACTTGGTGAGTAGCCACTAGGTTTGAAGGCTGTATGTTATTTCTGCCTTTTTTGGGGCTCATAAATGGTTATTTACGAAGAAGAGCAATTGGTTGCTTCCCTGTTGGGCTTGTTCTGAAGTTCCATAGAGTTGAACCATGGGAATTGTAACACCGTCTTACCTGTCCTGGTCATTTAAAAAATAAATTTGTTTCCTGTTTCCTCATCAAAGTGCAAAGATATTAGACAAGTGGAGGAAAAAGAGCATACAATCACTTCTTTGTGAGATTTCTGGATGAAATTATTCTAGCTCAGTCTCCCTAGTCAGAGCTATTTTGAGTGACATTCTGGTTAGAAACAAGCAATTTCTAGGCTCGTCTCCGCATATTAAATCACCCACGATTCATGAGAGCATATCTTTCATTTTCAAGTGGATGCATAGTTTTGAGATTGGAGAGAAAAATCTTAAAAACATGAATTCTTATGATTGGAAGGCCAAGAAAGAACATTTTTAAGTACCATTTTTAAATTTTGTAAAATCTCGTGCCTTTTAAGGCTCTGATGACTGACTGCCTCTGATGGCAGTCAGAGAGCTCACTGTGACTGAGGCCTGGTGCTGACTCTTGGCTCTTTGAAATCCAAACCACAACCTCAGTGTAGCCCTACACCTAGGAATTCAGATACTACTCTATGATTTCAAAAACAGGGGTTTTGCCTGATGGAAAGGTTTTTTAAAATCTCAGTTAAACCATCTGTTCAATCTATTTTCTAAAAACTAGCCTGTATCCATTTGCTTCTCCCCTGAGAACTAATCCTGTCCCACAATAAAAACCCTAAAATCAGAACTGATAATTTGGCTGACAATACAGGAAGAGCTCTACTGCTTAATTAGTTCTGCAATGCTGCTGGCAGTAATTACAGCCTCCTTTTGTGTCAATAACTCAGTCAGCAACTCTCAAAAAAGATTCAGGGCCTTATTTGTCTTTTGGTTATGTCACTTCTGCATCACTGTAATTTCAGTGATAACAGTAGAATTACCCTTAATGTGCAGTAGTGCAAGTGAAAGGAGAATAACGTGACCAGACAATGTACATTGGGGGTTGAGTTTGCAGTCACATTCCTGATTGGGAGCATATTTAGAATACATGTGTCTGAAAATACAAGCACTGGCCAATTTTCCCTGGGAAATAATACTAAATTAATGCTTTGCACAGGTGTTTGGAGCCTTTGTTAGTGGTTTTGGGGACAAAAATTGCAGTTCTTGACAAATCAACACTAAAGGTTCATTAATGTTAAAGAGTCCTGCTGTTTGAAAAAAAGGAGATAAAACCGTAATCTAGAGAATGGAATGTGCTCCTGTATTCTGCATTAGATGTCGCCATCTGAATTTGAAGGAGACCTTTGTGGAACTTCATGGTGATCATTAATAGAGCGAGGACGGTGCCAAAGGAGTAAGCAGGGATTATTGCCACACATCGTGCTGGCTTTGGAGCCCAGAACTGGGTTTTGGCTGTCAGGTGCTTTACCACATAGGCAAAGGGTAAACGGAGAAGATACAATTCGTTAGAAAGTTATTAACGGAGGATTAATTTCTGTGACTGAAAACTTAATTTTTAGTGAGTCCTCATTAATGTACGACTTTGGCTTTTTTACATGCGCGCTCTCTCCATGCCTCGTTAGAGGACTGTGTGAGAGTTAACCGGGATAATGTGAATGGCGAGATACTCAGGTTAGAAGCATTATAAAACCGAGTATTCCGCCACGAGTATTGCACCAATGCGATCTCCCGCCCCGGCCCCTCCTCGGTCCCGGCCCCTCCTCATCCCCGGCCCTTCCTCATCCCCGGCTCCCCTCAGCCTCGGCTCCTCCTCAGCCTCGNCTCGCACCGCCCTATGCCCCGCCCTTCGCTCCGCCCCCGCTCAGCTTCTCGCCCCCGCCCCTCTCCCCGCCCTCTGCTCCGCCCCTCGCTCCGCCCTCTGCCCCGCCCCCGCTCCGCCTTCTGCTCCGCCCCTCGCTCCGCCTTCTGCTCCGCCCCTCGCTCCGCCTTCTGCTCCGCCCCTCGCTCCGCCTTCTGCTCCGCCCCTCGCTCCGCCTTCTGCTCCGCCCCTCGCTCCGCCTTCTGCTCCGCCCCTCGCTCCGCCCCCGTCACGCGCGACCCCGCGGGCGGGGCCGGGACCGGGTGGAGTCACGTGACGGTGCCAACATGGCGGCGCCGTGGCGGCGGCGCGGCGGCTGAGGGAGGCGCGTCTCTTCCGGGTGGTGCCGCGGGCCCCGAGTGCTCGCCCGGCTCTTGCGCCCGGCCCCCACCCCGCTCCCGGCCTCGCCATGCAGCCACCGGCTCGCGAGCAGGACGCCCGCACTAAAAGCATGTTCGTGTCGCGGGCCCTGGAGAAGATCCTGGCGGAGAAGGAGGCGAAGCGGCCCCCGCACGGGCAGCTGCGGACAGCCTGCCAGGTGGCGCTGGGTGAGTCGGCCCGGCCCGGCCCGGCCCGGCCCGCACACGGCACGGGGGCGCGGCGGTGGAAGGGGCCCGGCCCTCCGGCACAGGTCCGCTCCACCCGGCAGGGTGCGGGAGATCCTCTCGGGACCCTGGAGCGGAGGGACAGCTCTCTCTCCAGTACAGGACGTGCAAAAACGACGGGAAAACTTCTAGATATCTGTTTTATTAAGTTCCGGTCTCGGTGTGAGATAGGAGGGACTTGGTCTTGTCACTTCGGCTTTGAGGAAATTAATTGCAGCTTTTAGACTAGGAAACAAGAGTTTTAAAGGCCCTCGATTTACAGAGTCCCAGAGCTTCTCGGGATGTTATATCTGACCTCTCATCTCCAGGTCGTGTTCGGACTGCCTGAGGACTGTTAGCATTGTTTCCAACTACGTGTAACATCTGTGATGTTTTCAGAGCTGAAAGCGCTTTTTGTGAAGCTGGTGAACTGGTCATGAAATCTGCAAGTACAAGCTTATGTAAAGGTCTCTGTTAAAAGTTCTGACAAGATACGATCACAGAGAGAGAAAAGATAAACTGGGTAGGATAGTAGAGCTCTGCAGCTGGAGTTCTCTGTGGCCCTTTCTTAATTTGCAAAAGTGACATCTCTCTCTCAGTTTTGGTTGCTTCCCATCGATATTTGCCTTTGAATGGGGAACATTTGGTGTATCCAAGACAGAAAAAAAGACAGGTTTGGTAGGCTGTAAGGAGGCTGGGCAGATGGAAGTGCAGTCCCAGGCAGAGTGAGAGCAAGCTTAAAGAAATGCTGTCATTTTTATCTTCCTCCCTGCAGTCTTTACTGCCAGGACATAATGTAGGAGCTACCTGTAGTGACAATATATTGACAGAAGGGTATTTCAATTATTTAAAGTTGACATTGTGAGCAAGAGAGTAACACATACGCCCCAGCAGTTAAAAACTGCTTTTCCTAATGAATTCCTTTTCCTGATTTCTTCCCCAGCTGCCCCCATATGCACTGAACCCATTTACAGGACTGAGAACCTGTTTTGCTGCTATGTAAATATATGTAGAGGTTGAGAAAGGGAACTTCCTTGTAAGATGCCTAGTGAAGGTCTGTGTTTGCTGAGGCCTGGCAGATGAGGGTTTTGGGAGGAGTGCTGTGCAGTAGCCCCTGTTGGCATTTGCCACTTGGGTTATGGCTGTGCCATGCCTGCGTGTTCTAAGGTGCAGTATGATGGAGGGGAGCTGATGCAATGTCCACCACTGCTTCCCTAAATTTGCTTTGAAAGAGTCCATGGGCTCTCCTGGACTAAAGCAGAGGTCAGCATAAAGAGATAACCTGTTGAGCAACTGTTAGGGGCCTGGATGACTGTATGGTAGGGTCTCTGTTACATTTGGGCTAATACTGATCAGTTTTGGACTGCAAAATACACATGACCTTGTAGAAATCAGAAATTGCATTGGTGCAAGTAGGACAGAAACACAAGAAGTGTGGAGGAAAAGGAACAAAACCACTTCACAATGGTGTTTTTTTAGGTTTCGGGTCTTTTTGCCTCTTTGAAATACACAGTGTTAATGTTAGGTAAGCAGGGTTTGAATAGATTCCTTCATTCAGTCTCTTGCTTCATCAGTACATGTAACGGTTGTGTCCTGCAGTTGTAGTGCCAGCAAACCCCAGGAGAGTTTGGGAGAAATTGAGGCTTTTGAGCAGAGAAGCTGTTTTGCTCTGCTTTAGAAAACTGTCTTTTAAAGAAAGTTTGTTTTCAGCAGACCATTGTGTTGTACAAAAATAGTTGTTTAATAAGTATTTACAGCTCCAGGTACACATGATTCTTAGAAGATCTACTGAAATTATCCTGAAAAATTTGCAGTGAAATACTGACAGTCTGCATCACAGCAGTTCATATTAGACTAATGCTAATTGTGCACCTGGATCACTCACATAAACTATTGCTCATGCCCTACTGAGGCTGTTTTTAATGACATCCTGTGCAGCCACCCTCATTCTGTGGCCTTCTTTGATAGCCTGGGCAGCTCCATCTTTGAACTTTGTAAACAACGGAATTTGTTTAGTTAGCTTGTTAACCAGTTAAAGTCTTTTCAACCGTGCCTTCACTTGGGAATCTGGTTGTGTGTTTAGGAAGTCTCTGTGTATAGATGACAGATGTCCAAAATAAGTTGTGTTTCTTATTTTGGCCTCTTGGCCAGCGTGTTCAGAGGACGCTGGGGCAAAGAGGAGACTCTGGCTCCCCCGCCCTTTCCTGCAGGCTCTGTACAGCCGGGTGTGATCCGCACCTGGGCTGGGCTTTGCGCAGACGGCAGGCAGGCTGGGGTTGGGCAATGCCGGCTTTGCTGGGCTGGGGGAGGGAAGCTCTGGCTGCTCCTCCACGTGTTTGTGTTGGCACTGCTGCCTGCTCGGACCATGGCCCGTCCTTGTGCCAGCACAAGCCATTTTCTGCACAGGAGCTCTCGTGCTGCCGTTGCCACAAACCTGACTGCAACCACAGAGCAGGCATCGAGCTGCAAATGTCCTCTGTTGTAATGGGTAGTTTTCAATACAACTGAACTGAACCCATCCATCTGCTACAGAAAGGCAGCTACTCAGTGTGAGCTTCATCCTGCTTTTATGGCCAGAAGCTCTGGAAGGAATTGCTGCAGGGGCATTCTTGTTCCAGTTCTGCTGCCTGGTAGGAATGCTGCAGGACTTCATTAGGTGGGCAGCACAGGGGCTGGAGATGTTTCACTGAAGGAGATGCCGTGGCAGAGACAGGGAGCTCTGCTACCTAAAGCACCAAGGGAGGGGTCAGCACTGTGCTGGGGTGACCAGATGTTGGCCAAACTTGGGACTGTTCTGTAGCTGTGGAGGGGAGTTGAGCTGTGCCCCTTACTCCTGTGACTGGAGAAAAACAGCACCAGTGGCAGGCGGTTTCTGGAAGCTGGCAGTGTCTGGTTAGGGCTTGGCAAGCTGTTCCTGGCAGCAGACTTCAGTTAGGCAACTATTTCTGTCTCACTCAGTTGTGATGGTCAGACCACCAAATGAGTACTTCAGACGTGGAGGTTTTCAAACTGTTTTGATGCAATCAGTAGCAGAAGTATGCCCATAGCTTCCTTTTGTCCTTTCATTTATTCTTTTCTGCCAGCATTATCTATTAAAATACTGTTGTGGTGAAGATGTTTTTATATGGCTTTAGAAAAGCTTTTATTATAATAAAATTGTGGGGAACTTGGTCAGGCCTTGGTTAGATTTTTGTTGTTGTTGTTTATATAGTACTTCTGAGAGTTAAGCTGTGGTTGCTCTAATATGGGGTGTTATTCTTGCATTATTTTTCCAGTGCAAGATCTAAGACAAGTATCACTAAAGAACGGCATGATCATGTCTCCTTAAGGCTATAACCTTTGTGAAGTTTCAATTCAACATCTTTTTTACTCTGCAAAACAATCAGTATGTGGGAAAATGATCTTCTTGAAAGAAAGAGAAACTTAATGGAGTTTTTGCATTAGAAAAATTTCTTCATTAAGAAAAAGCTCTGTACGCTTTAGTTCTATAGGGTGTCTGAAATAGAGCATTAATTGTGTTTTTGCTGGCCCTGGCATCGTGCTGTACAGGATTCTAGCTATAGCTAAGATGTGTCTTTCTCTGCCAAGACCTGGAGGCAGGACTAAGTGTTCTGAAGGTGTAAAGCTACCCAGAAGACTCTCTGTTTTACGCAGCCAGTTCCTGCATGCTGTGCTGGGAATGCACTGTGCTAAGAGCAAGGCAGATTGAACAGGGACACAATACATTGCTGGCTCACATACGTTGTTCTCAGTAGCTCTTTGGATCATAATGTGGTGTTAAAGATGGGAAAGATAATTAAATCAAAAGGCCTGAGTTGAAATGACGCTGAACTGAATTTCTGACTAGTCACCTTGTTGGTAGACCAGCTGGATCCTGGAATGAAAAACTGGTTTAGGAAGTGGTGCTGTGCAAGATTTACATTCTCTGTTTGGCACAGAAAGCCTTGGTCATTTCTTACCAACAGCCTCCATTCTGTTGTCTCTTCTCCCCTTGAAGCCTAAAGCATCAGGGGATGGTGCTGCTGGGTTTGTGCTGTCACAGAGCTGCAAAGTTCCTACTGATCCTGAAGGCCCCCGGCCCCAGTGCTGAGCACTGGGCTTGGCTACTGCAGGGCTGGCAAGTGACAACTGTTCTTTAAAACTGCTGGATATGGCTCTTTGTGTGCTGGACCTGAGGAGAACTGGGAACACTGTGCACCCAGGGCTCTTCCAGTGTTCTGGTGTCTCTTTGGCTGGCTCTGGGGTGGGTGTCATTACTCCAGTTTGTGTAGCCTGATTGCGTGCCATGAGAACTGAGGGATGTCAGCCTCATGCTCATTAACGAGCAGATATGGCAGAGAACAGCAGTCCTGCATGGAGCTTATCACTCACAGCTTGTAGTTATACAGGTTTTCACTATGTTCTGCTTCCATTTTTCTATCCAGTGTGGGCAGTAATTTTACAAAAGCAGTACACGCTGTGAGGATTAATTCCTGTGCCATTCACTGGCAAGCAGGCCTGTACAAAACCCTGTAATCTGTGTTTGCTGCAGTCCGTGTTCCTTACTCTGCTTTGTGTATTGATTCTCATGAGACAGAAGAAGCTCCTGAGGTTCACAGACAGCACTGAAATCATCTGAACTGTGGTCATCTGATCCCGAACAATGGTGCCTCTCCATAGTTGTGGAGAACAAGTATTGACTGGATGATCGTGTTCTAATACCTGCAATTGAAACAAGATTTGTAAGCAGGATGATTTGCAGAGCGAGGGTAGTTTGCAGCGTGTGCTCTAGGGTGGGATGGGAGGTTCCACTGGTGTTAGAGATGATGTGGTTGTGCAGCCTTACTGTGGGTGCTGGTTTAGATGTGGATTTGTCAGTGTTCACAGTGGGTGCTTATGCTGGTCTGTACTGGGCATCGTGGTGATACCTTGGAAATCCCTGAAAAGCCTTAACAGGATCTTTGGGATCTGCTGCTGTATACAAGAGAAATGAGAAAGGAACTTTCCCCCTCTATTTAGTTTTATGAAAAGCTCTTTAAAAGTGTAGTTGAAAAAAAAAATCTGCTGGCAAAAGGACAGAGTGCATTTGGGATTTCCTATCTCCTGGGAGCTTGTCCAGCTGATTGCTGTTGCAAGGCTCAAGACAAGCAGGCTGGTTGGCACTGCAGCTAGGGGAGGTTGAGTGCATTGAACTCATGGTTTCTGCAGCAGCTTCAAGGCTTCTGCAGACCTGAGTGCTCTGCAATATACACTTGAATAAAAGTTGCATACTATGCCTGACTGTTCTAAAGATACCTTTTGTTGAGAATGTTTGGAAAAGCCAGCTTTTTAAATGTAAAATTGGAGAGATACACCTTCCAATAACTGGTGAAACTCTGATCTCTGAAGCTGAGGTGTTACAGGAATGGAGTAGCAAATACTGAAGTGCAAGACTGGATTTAAACAACTTTGCTTTATTACTGTGTTGCTGATAATGATAACTGAGGCTTGATTTATTTTTCTCTCTTCCAGATGAAATAAAAAGTGAGCTGGAAAAACAAAGGTAAATTGTTAATTACTCTAAACAGTGTGTGAAAAGAACAAATGGAATAATTTTGTGGAAGTGTAAGGGTGTATATATATTACAGCAGTGAGTTTGTGAATAACCAGTTACCCACCTTTCTGCCAAGAACACGTGGCCTGGCCTGTGTGTTTCACTTACACAATGTTTGTGGCTGTGGGTACTCAAGCTATAACTGCCTATGAATTTCACCAGGAGAAAATTGCAAAATTTCTAAAAGGTGCCAGTTTTTGGCTTCCTTTTACTGGACCCAGTAGCCTGATAGGAAATCATGGGGAGCAGTGTATATACCCTCTGTTTGACAGCATGTGCTCTTTATTACCTAGATCAAGAACACCAATTGAAATATTACTGAAATGAAAGTTTGTAAATAAAGTTTTCCAGCACTGTGCTGTGATTGAAAATGAGCAAATGGGTCTCCAAATGTGTTTCTATCTGCTTAGTGTTCTGCTTATGGGCTCTGTTTAATCCATTTTGAATAGATATATCAGTTGTGTAGGAGTTTTCCAATATTAAAGATGGTGGGACAGTGTTGGAATATAGTGGGGGAAGAGTTAATATGAAGAAGAAGATACAAAAGAGATCAGATAGAATATAAATAAATGTAAAATGGGTTTTGTGCGATTTTAGAAGAAAGTTGATCTTTGAGAAAGTATATGCAGGAAAGCTGCAGTACATTTGTATGCTGCTGTGCATTATTTAACTTTAAATTTAGAAAAAGGAGAAAGCGTAGTTTGCTGTGATATACATGTTTAGAAAAATTAATAACTCTTCTTATCTGACCTAGAGAAGGCACTGCTGCTCCACCAAAAGCAAATTTCATTGAAGCAGATAAATATTTCCTTCCATTTGAGCTGGCCTGCCAGTCAAAGTCTCCACGCATCGTCAGTACTTCCCTGGATTGTTTACAGGTGAGTGTTGTGGTTAATCTTGGCCAGAGTGAGGTGGAGAAAGCTGCAGTGACCAGATGTGTGCAGATGTGTGCAGCTCTCTGCTGGAGCCTTTGCTGGGGCTGGGGCATCCTCACAGCAGCCAGTGAAGGGGCTTTGTCTGCCGTGCTCCACAAGGAGTGTTACCACGGGCTTCTTGTGGTGCTCATGTGACAGAGGAGCTCACACTCTGCAAAGGAATGGTGTTAAAAAAATCTTCTCTGGTTACGGTATGAAGAAATGGCCTGTGTGGAAAAAGCTTCTGTGTCATACTAAAATCAGTTTTATCTACATATGTGAGCAGTCAAAATATTTGGTGGCCAGACTATAGATGGTGTTAAATGTTTGGGTTGAAAGTGGTTAGGTGAGGTATGCTATCTAAACATGCTTTTTCTGCTGTGCTAAGCTGTGCTTTTCTTGACAGCATGTGGTCATCTAAGCTGCACTCTTTCCATCTAGAAACTCATTGCATATGGGCACATCACTGGCAATGCTCCGGACAGCGGGGCTCCCGGGAAGCGGCTGATCGACCGGATAGTGGAGACCATCTGCAATTGCTTTCAGGGTCCTCAGACAGATGAAGGAGTACAGCTGCAGATAATCAAGGTGTTTTATTCGATTTGTTTTGTTGCTGCATTAATTTGCTTTCTCTCTCTTTCATTTTGTAACTTAAAAGAAAAAAAAGGTGAGATATTACCGAGGGCCCAGTTGCTCCATTTCTTCCATTGTCCCACGTGTCAGTGCATTCAGGGAGGCTGTCACCAGGGCAGAATTGGTGAGGAAAATGTACTTCCTGTTGGGAAAGCAGAATGTAAGGGAATATTTCATAAATGCTTGTCGTTTCAGAGATAAGCCATCTTTCAGACAGCTTGGTGCTCCTCTTAGAGGCTCGCAGTGCCCACCTCCCTCAGGCCAGGGAATTGCTTTCAGCCCTGATAGCAGGCCCTGGAACTGGGGTGCAGTGCCATGGAATGCTGTTTGGGCCTGTCTGCTCCCCTGGCCGTTTTTCCAGACAGCTGCCAGTGTATGTTCTCAACAAGGCATGGTAATGTCCATCAGTGCTGTGTGCTCTGAAAGCTTCTTGGCTACTGTAGCTGACATTGGAAGTTGGTGAACCTTCCAGTAATCCAACTTGATGTTAGTGTAGGCCAGCTGGCTCTTGTGTGGAAATGAAGCTCTGGCATATAGTAACTTTATTTTGGAGGTGGACTCTCTCCTTTGGTGGAAAATTAGTTTTGAAAAGACCCTCTAAGAACAGCTCAGGAGAGAACAGAGATGTAGAAGTCCTTTTAAACTTTCTTTGATTTGAAATGTTATTGCTTGTAAAGGCTTAAAAAAAGATATCTGTGTTTTGTAGCAAACCCAGTGGTTATTCTGGAAGACATGCATGAAGAAGAGCAAGAAGAGCATTGCTGCCTACTTGCTTAGGTTTCATTTTTACCATGTTATGGACTTTTCTAGGCTCTTCTCACTGCAGTAACATCTCCATATATAGAAATTCATGAAGGAACAATTCTTCAAACTGTTAGAACCTGCTACAACATCTATCTGGCCAGTAAAAATCTTATTAACCAGACAACTGCCAAAGCTACCCTGACACAGATGTTAAACGTCATTTTTACACGGATGGAAAATCAAGCTGTAAGTAGCTATTACTTTTTCTCATCTCAAATGTTTAGGATTGCAAATGACTGAAAACTTTTTATTATTGTTTTTAATGGGTCTGTCATTGTAGTTGCATATCTGTTGATTTGTCATGTTAGAAAACCTGTCAAATCCTGCAGTGAGGCATACTGACTGGTTTGAAAATAAAAGGTGGCGTGCACTGCTGATAACAAGGTTTCACACCGTAGCTTCTGCCAGATGGCATTGGATTAACAAATGACACTTTCCAAATAAGCTTGAAGTGTATCTTTTTAATCTTATTAGCCAAGTGATTGCAGTTTGACTTTTCCTGCTAAGATGTGAATTCACAAGGGAATGTCATCGTGAACAGGATTTCCCTGGGTGTGTTTTGTGCTTGGATGACCCTTTCTGTGTGTGTGTTTCAAGCTGCAGGAGTCCAGAGAAGCAGAGCGAGCTCAGAAGCCGCAGTCCCCACGGCCAGGACAGCGACAGCACAGCTGGGGAGGCAGGGCTGGCACCGGTGGCAGCGTGCTGGCCAACGGGGAAAGTGGCCACGGTGAGTCTGGCCACGGTGAGTCTGGCC
>VWZS01004596.1:361767-408132 GCA_013397075.1 Rhabdornis inornatus
CACAGGAAAGTGGCCACGGGGAAAGTGGCTAGGGGAAAGTGGCCATGGTGAGTCTGGCCATGGTGAGTCTGGCCACGGGGAAAGTGGCCACAGGAAAGTGGCCATGGTGAGTCTGGCCATGGTGAGTCTGGCCACGGGGAAACTGGCCACGGGGAGCTTTAGGCAGCCCCCACCATGCTGGGGGCAGGTGAGCACAACCTGGGGTCTGCTGCTTTCACTCTCACTCATAGCTGGCCCGTTGCACAGTGCTCTTGGAGCCTTTGAGGAGCAGTGGTGAGGTGACTGGCTCCTTTGGCTCTCATCAGTAGACTTTGAGTGTGCTGCCATCCTTAGCTCGTGTCTACAGTACAGCTGCTGCAGAAAGGTTCCTGCTCTCACTAGAGTTCCAGTTAAACCATGTGTGCTTTATCTATAAAGAACTGTAATGGCATTTGACTTGAGTAGGTTGATAAAGGGGAAGGAAAGGAAGAGAGTTGTCATGGTGTATGGGGAGTCACAGAACTGCTCTCAGGTAGTTGAAGTCCTGTGATAAAAATGGTGCATATTATGAAGACTGTATCATCACCATATTCTGCATCCAAATTAGGAATGCTTGTAACAGCTGATAAATAAAAATGACAAAATAACTGCATTAAAAATATCAGTGCTTTGATTCAAACAACATAAATAACATCAATGAGTATTTTTGAATGACTTCTCAGAAATGACTTTCAATGAGAACTGCTGAAGAAAACTGATAAATTTTTATGCTTCTGCCTCTGTCATGTTTTTGCTTTTAATCATCTTCTTAAACAAAAAAAAAAAACGAAATTAAAAATTCTGTCTTTCATTAGAGGAAACAATCGATGGAGGAAAGGAAATGGTCCAAGGCATCTTGGAAGATGTGGTGGAGTCAGCTGTGAAAGGTAGTAAAGTCTTCTAAAGTAAAATAGTTGCATATGTGTGGATTATAAAAGCATGGAAGAAATTTTGTTACTAAGTATCTTGACAAGAACACTTACTAAGGCAGCAAGAACAGGTTTTGATGTAACATAATATTCTTTTGCTGATAGCTGAGAAACTTTCTAGGTTACCAGTGCTACTTCTGTGCCACTGGGTGGTAGAGCTTCCCGAAGTCATGGGATGGAAAACTCTTCATGCGTGGTTTTAATAATTTTTCCTTTTTCCCCTTTAGTGGCTGAAGAAAAGCAGGTAACAGAACCTGTCAAGGCTCTGCCTGCATTAGAGACTGCAGATACTCTTCTATCTGGCTCTAGCAATGAAAATGTACAAACAAATGGGATTCCAGATGATGGGCAGTCTGTTTCCTCCACTGATAATCTGGTAAATAACTGCACTGGATGCCAATATACATCTATGAAAGAAGAAATGTTTTTATTGTGACAACTAATTGGGTGGGATTTGGCAGAAGAAAGGGACAGAAACTCTGATGTGTGTGTCCTGCTCAGGTTCAAAAAGGAAGCAGCACCTGCAGTTTAAGCATATATTGAAAATACCTGTCCTAAAATGGATCATATTAGTTGTATTTTAATGTAGAGTGGGGACAGAGATAAAGGGTCAGTCATCATGTGTGAAAAGATCCAGATTCCTTGTAATCCTGTTTAGGTGTGGTTTAAACTGAAACTGATCCTCAGAGGAGCTGTGGAATCTCCTAATTGCTTTGTTTCTTTGTCTCAATGAGGGCCTGTGTTGTGTTTCTTTCTCTCAAGGAAACAGATGTGTCTGGACATCAAGCTGCTGCCAGATTTTCCCATGTTCTACAGAAGGATGCCTTCCTTGTGTTCAGGTCGTTGTGCAAGCTCTCGATGAAACCTCTGGGGGAAGGACCACCAGATCCCAGGTATGAGTCTGTATTTATTTATTGTTCTGTCCTCTCCTGGCAGCTTTTGGAGACTGTTAAGTAGCTGCTGTGTAGTTAACCAGGTGTTCAAAATCTACTTGTCAGGCCCTTGGTTTAGTTAGCTTGATGAATCTAGGATTGAAAATAGTTTCAAATTATTAAAAATCCAATACTTGAGAATTTTCGTTTTTGCATAATAGGCTTATTAATCCTACCAGTTGGAATGGCCTTGACTACAGTATTTGTGAAGCTTTTGATGGGAGAGTGGGGAAGTGCTTAAGAAGCACAGAACTGCATTTATTTAGCTAGTCTAAGATGTTAATATCACTGAAAAGATTTTCAAGTTTGGATGGTAGAAGTTCAAAAATCACTTGGCTGATTTCCACCCCTCTAGCCCCCTGCATTTGAATGAATTAAAGCAGCAGTAATTTCTTCCTGATGTGGAAGAAATGTTACAGTGTTAATGTCTAATGCAAGTATATGCTAAGAAAATACAGAAATGCATTTAATGTTGAATTTTTTCTAGATCCCATGAATTGCGTTCCAAGGTTGTGTCTCTCCAGCTGCTTCTCTCAGTGCTGCAGAATGCTGGTCTGGTTTTCAGGACACATGAAATGTTCATCAATGCAATCAAGCAATATCTTTGTGTAGCATTGTCTAAAAATGGAGTCTCTTCTGTTCCTGATGTGTTTGAGCTCTCTCTTGCCATCTTCCTCACATTGCTTTCAAATTTTAAGACCCATTTAAAAATGCAGATTGAGGTGAGAGACTATTAATCTATAAATTGCATATGCATTAATTCTCAAAATACTGTAATGGTAAAAAGACAGCTGGAACTTCCATTTTAATGTCTTAGTTTGGTTTGCTTACTAAACTAATATATTACTACTCTATCCAAATTCTAATATGCCTTAAATGCTAGTCTTCAAGAGAAATAACTGAACAGAAATGAATCTGTACATTTAATGTGGTTCTAATACGTTTCAAGTCATCAAATCCTTAACCTTATTTATTTTGCAGGTGTTCTTCAAAGAGATCTTCCTGAATATTCTAGAGACTTCTTCAAGTTCCTTTGAACACAAATGGATGGTGATTCAGACTTTAACAAGAATCTGTGCAGGTATTTCCACTGTCTAAAAGAATAATTTCTTCTGTCAGCAGATGAAAATTATTTTGAAAAGAAATGCTACATATAATGTTTAAGTATGAAAACTTGAATTTGATCATAGAGTGCTTGGGTTGTCTGCACTGCCTGCTCCAACTGATTCCTTTAAAGGCTGATTCCTTTAAAGAATTCTATTGCACAGAATCCTAATACTTCCATTTCCTTTAATTTTCCAGATGCCCAGTGCGTAGTGGACATTTATGTTAACTATGATTGTGATTTGAACGCTGCTAATATATTTGAACGTCTTGTGAATGATCTGTCCAAAATCGCTCAGGGACGAAGTGGGCATGAGCTGGGAATGACACCTTTACAGGTGAGGAAAAGGGCTTTGAGCAGAAGGTACTGTTGTTGTGTAAACAGTGCTATCTTTGCATTGTTACTGATCCTTCCAGAGGCTCATGTTGTCTGTGACCTACTGATGTTACTTTTTATTAGTTTGATAATTTGCAATTGGACACTGGAGCGGTGCCATTAATTACTTGGTGATTTTGCTGCCTGTTTGCACTGTGAGACCAGGCTGGTTTTGGTCTCTTGAGCTGGGCTGCCGAGGGAGAGAGAACCAAATGAGCCCTCCTCTGCCTCAGTTAAATGATTTCCTTTTGGAGCTCATGGACCAGTGGTACTGTCTGTGGGGTTTGCTTTGCACAAACTTTGTGCCGTATCTCCACCATAAGCATTCTATTTTTAAGATTATACTTTTCCAGCCTTGGAGGGAGACTGTTGTAGAGACTGTTTTCAGCATGGTTTGTTGGTTTGGTTTTTCTTTTTTTATTTTATTCTTCTTCTTCATGTTTTAGGAACTAAGCCTGAGGAAAAAAGGACTTGAATGTTTGGTTTCTATTTTAAAATGTATGGTAGAATGGAGCAAAGACCTTTATGTGAACCCCAATCATCAGACTAGCTTGGGTAAGATTGTTTCTGTATGGAGAGACTGATTTATTTAATCAGTTCATTCTTGTGTTTGTTCAGTGTTTAGAAGCAATTCAGAAGTGTGGATGCCAGGTTTGTAGCTAACAATTTGTTTACACAAGTGAGGTATTTTACAAACAGTTGTTAGTGCTGTTGCAGTAGCTGATTCTGCAAGTGTCTGGTTTGAGTAACTGAGCTCTGTTGATGAGCTTTAGCCAGGCCCTTGTCTACTATAAAAGCTCATGTAGAGCAAGATGTGCCACCAGTCTTTAGTTACTAAGTTGAAGTGCTGGAATTTCTCCATAGATGCTCCTGTTTTTCTGCCTTTTGTTGGATTATTTTAGAATTGCATCAATAGAGCATCTTCACGTAGTGCAGTGTAGACTGCCAAAAGGTGTACATGGTAAAATAAGAATATTGACTCACAGATTTCTGCTTGAAAGTTCTGTAACTAAAAGCTCTTGACTGAACAAGGATAAGTTGAATCTCACCGTGTTTGTCAATAGGTTCATATAAACCATCTGAACAGGAAATGGCTGAGGGGAAATGCCTGGACACAGGAGGGAGACGGAGCAGTGTCAGTTCCTTGGACTCCACTGTATCATCAGGAGTTGGAAGTGTTGGGACCCAGACTGCTGTCCCAGATGATCCAGAGCAATTTGAAGTCATCAAGCAACAAAAGGAAATAATTGAACATGGGATAGAACTGTAAGCCCAGTATGACAGGAAAACTAAAGTTCACTAGTAATAAAATGTATTGTTTCTTATGGTCTCACAGTCACACCTATAGGGGCACTTACAAATTAATATTAATGCTGAAGACTCTTGTCTGCTGTTGTCAAAAAGCAGTGCTGGAGGCTCTTATAGTTAAAAGGAATTTCATAAAATCCTGGGTGGAGTGGAAGGGGTTTTCATGGCTTTCCTTTTTGCTGGCTCAGCTCCACAAGAGTGTGTGTGTCTAGAGGGAAATTGGTTTGAGGGGCACAGTTGTCTTGCAGCTCTTACATGATTTGTTTGATTTGTTGTCCTTTATTGAAATAGAGTTTGAAGAATTAAATCATTGTGCAGCTGCGCTTTACTTCTTTTTCAGTAATTTAAAAGTCTTCATGTCTGTAAATGCTAGAAAAAGGTCTTGAACAGCAACATTTTTAACATTTCATGTAAAGTCTCTAATTTTTAATGTTCAAAAAGGTGAGCTCTGGAGTTTTCCAGCAATAACTTCTAAGTTATCAGCAACTCATTGTACCTTATGAGATGGAGCCTATGGTGTGATATAGGTAATAGATTTGTTGCACATTGTTAACTCTTTTCCTGACTAGAAAGAAAAGACACAGACCTACAACACAGAATCTTTGATTTATGAGGACTCTGTAAAACTCAGATTTTATAGGCTGTGATATTTTTAATTGTATGCCAATTTTCCCATGTTTTTGTCTGAATAGGTTTAATAAAAAACCAAAGAGAGGAATACAGTATCTACAGGAGCAGGGAATGCTTGGCACTACAGCAGAGGACCTGGCACAATTCTTACACCAAGAGGAACGCCTCTGCTCTGTAAGGCTGCAGCACAATTAATACACTTAATTGTACACCCAGTACCTTTGGCCCTGTCCCTGGTGTGTGTGTGCCCTGCTCTGGAGTGCATACCTTGGAGAAATGAACGTGCAGGGCTCCTCATGGACACAGTGATGGCACAGCTCCCTGCTGTTTACTCGCTGTCCCAGGCTCCCTAGTGAATACTGTGTGACAGTGGAGTGCTGGAGGGCTCCCATCAATGGAATGTGCATTTTGCCTGTCCCTGGAGGCTGGCAGGAGACAGAGTAGTGTCAGCTGCTGGCAGTCCCTTGCCAGCAAAGGAGTGTCCTGTGCTGCAGTGGCAAAGCATTCTCTGCTGCGTGTGCAGCTGGACACAGTTCAGCTTTCCTTGGCTCTGCAGTGATGCAGATCTTGCCTTTGGCAGTGAGGGAAGCAGGGATCTGCAGGCTGAGGGGGCATATCTGGGACCCCTGTCCCTCTCCACCCCTCCACTGGCTGCTCTGCCCACTCAGCAGAGTGCCAGCTTTACAGAGCTGACAGCTGTGCAGCTCTTGGCCCAGGAACCCTCTTGCAGAGCTGGCACTTGGATTGCACAGTAATAACTGTCTCTTGTGTTTTTTAGACTCAAGTAGGGGAATTTCTTGGGGAAAGCAGCAAGTTTAACAAGGAGGTGATGTATGCCTATGTAGACCAGCTTGATTTCTGTGGAAAAGACTTTGTCTCTGCTCTGCGGATATTTCTGGAAGGTTTTCGTCTGCCGGGGGAAGCCCAGAAGATTGATAGATTAATGGAGAAGTTTGCTGCTAGGTACATTGAATGCAACCAAAGGTAATTCAAGCCCTTTGCATCAGATCAGTGCCTAGAGAACATTCCCTGGCTGTACTGTTGTGTGGCCCTTAGGAGCAGGGGATAGGTTTAGCTCATACCAGGCCAGGAACTTGTGCAGGCTTCTGTGAAGAGATCTTGCTGCTCATATTGCATAGGAAGGAAACTGATGCTTGCATTTCCTTAAATCCCAAGTACTTGCTAGAAGGAATTACTGGAGGAGGGAAGCCCTAAGTGTGTTAAAATGCAACAGCTAATACAGAGACAATTTTAGACAAATGTAGATCAGTCAAGTATAAAAGACAGTATTAAGCAGTAGAAATGGCTAGAATTAAAAATTCATGGTATAAACAGCTAATAGGATGTTACAATGCTTTTGCTTGCCTGTTAGATGTAGAACAAAATGTGTATATGTTATTTGATACCAAATAGGCAAAGTTGCTATTGTTCCTAATGCAATCAGCACTGAAGTTTAGTCAGGCTTAATTAGTTCCCTTTCCTTAGTCCAGTGGGTGTATCAGTGGGTTGGTTTTGTATCAATCTTTATGAAACTCTGTGAGTGAAAAATAAGCTGTCCTTTAACTTTTTAAAGATTATGCATTATTATTCTTCAGGTAATCGGTAGGGAATGTACTTGAAAATCTCAGTCGCCTCTAGTTTTTAATATTGCAATGATGGTGTGCTTTTTTCCCCCCTTTTTATTGTGCTTTAATCTGCTTGGAGTTTGATGCATTTCTAATGGCTAGCTTCAGTCTTTGTTGGCTCTTTGGTTCAATCTGTAGCACTTTTGGGTATTTTTCTTGCATATGGAAATAGAGCTAATGGATTGAGGAATTGTGAGTCTGTAAACCTGTTTTTTTTTCCTCTCTCAGGCAAACACTATTTGCTAGTGCAGACACTGCCTATGTTTTGGCATACTCCATTATAATGCTGACTACAGACTTGCACAGTCCACAGGTAGAAATTTTAAAAATCCAAACTTAGAGAAGTTCAGATTTCCCTTGAACTTGCATTCAAAATCTGATATTCAACTTATTCCTTCTTACAGGTAAAAAATAAAATGACAAAGGAGCAGTACATTAAAATGAATCGAGGAATCAATGACAGTAAAGACCTGCCAGAAGAGTATTTATCCACAATCTATGAAGAAATAGAAGGAAAGAAAATTGCAATGAAAGAGACGAAAGAATATGCAATTACAACCAAGTGTAGTAAACCAAGTAAGGAGGAGCTAGAAACTGGGAAGAGCACGGTGCTCTTGAACCACGGCAGGAGCTTAGGGATGGCACAGTGTGTGCAGAGTCCTTGTGAAAATGCCCTGGGGCAATACCTAAAGTACCTTGAGAAGGGTTGATAGAGGTACATGGAATGGAACTGGCTCAGTCACAGCTTCCCACTGCCTTGTGTGGTGGGAGCAGCTGTGTAGGTGCCTCTGGCACCACTGCAGAGCAGCACTAGAAACCAGAACTCTTGGGGTTTGCAAACACGACTGTGAGGAGTAACTCGGGGGGAGCTTACTTTGTAATTAACTTGTTTTTATGTGCTAGACAATGGGCTTGATTTGGGGTGGTGTTTTGTCTCCCTCCATAGTTCGGTGGCTGGGAGTGTCACAGTCCTTATGATAGTGTTTACAAAGCAGAGAGATTTGAGAGTTATGATCTATAGATCAGAGAGTCGTGATCTATAGTCACCTCTCCTCATCCAGACCAAACGAGCGCTTCTGTGTGTAGCATGCAGTAGAAACCAGTATCCCCAGCTGTACCCTACTTTTACTCACAATAGCTGGTACTCATTTAATTCAAATTAGTGAATTCTGAATCTTCAGCATAGTGGTTTTTCCAGTATTTTCATGCTGTTTGCAGGTTTTCTCAATCAAAATAGGAACAAAATTGATTTGCTTGAAAGTTGAAGTTGCACCCTGTAGTATAAGGATAAAGAAACACTAAGTTATTAATTCATTTATCATGTTGGTGAGGCTTGTTTTGTTTTGTTTTGGGGATGTTAACCTAAGAAGATGCAGGATTTTCCATCCACTTTTGCAGGCAGAATGATGTAATAGAGTTTGCACCTCTGACTTGGAGCAATTAGGTAATAGCATGTGTTACATAGTAAAGGACTGAATTAGTTATTTTGTACAGAGTAAAGGCTGAAGTTTGGGTGTGGTTTTTAGTGCTGGACTTCCTTGCTTGCAGCCTGGGGCAGCCTCCTGACTTCTAAGATTTTGCAAGATTTCTAGCTTTAGATCTCATTTGCAATACCTTTATTTAACGTTTTGTGGCGCTCAGTGTGAAGAGACAGAATATGCTCTTGTAAGAAAAGCAAGCAATGTGTGTGTGTGGTGTTCTCCTTAGGTGTAGCCAATGAGAAGCAGCGGAGGTTGTTGTACAACTTGGAGATGGAGCAAATGGCAAAGACAGCCAAAGCCCTCATGGAGGCAGTGAGCCATGCAAAGGCACCTTTCACCAGTGCCACTCACCTGGACCATGTCAGACCCATGTTCAAAGTGAGTGGCAGGTTCTTACTATGAAAAGTTTTAAGCATGGGAAAAAAGAATGGAAAATTACTCTGGAGAGTTTGCTAATGCAACAGATGGACTCTTTGGATATATTTGGCTTCAGTAACCCAGTGTTTTGGGCTGAAGTTGTAAGAGACTTCTGAATTTAGTTTCTTCCTCTGTTTAGCTTGTCTGGACTCCGCTGCTGGCAGCTTACAGTGTTGGCTTGCAGAACTGTGATGACACAGAAGTGGCATCCCTGTGTTTGGAAGGAATACGCTGTGCCATTAGGATAGCCTGTATCTTTGGAATGCAGGTTGGTGCCAAACTTAGCCTGGGACCTGCTGAGGGTCATGTGGGCTCTGGGAGGCAGGTGAAGAATCACAAACAGCTGGTACATAGAAGATGAAGTGTCTCATCTGCTTTCTTGAAATGGTGCAAGGTTGTGATGTAATCGAGCATTTCTTCAACTCTGCTTTTCTTCTTCTTGCTGATCTTCCATTAAGAGTGTTTGCTAACTGGCATCCTACTCTCCTTTAGCTGGAAGTGCTCTAACAGTGCCAGCTAGCCATAGAAGGAGAACTTGGAGGCAAGCTGCTTTCTCTGGTTCTTTGGGGATTTGATTTTGATGCTTGTTTCTCTGTCTTGTAGCTTGAACGAGATGCTTATGTCCAGGCCCTTGCTCGTTTTTCCTTGCTGACTGCCAGTTCCAGCATTACAGAAATGAAACAGAAGAACATTGATACCATTAAGACACTCATTACAGTTGCTCACACAGATGGCAACTATCTTGGCAATTCTTGGCATGAGGTAAATCTGTATTAATTTAAATAGTGAATGTGGTGTCAAATTTTTTCTTCTACTGTCAGCTCCCAGAGTCCTCTTAAAAATGTGAAGTTAGTGCATTATTTTGTTAAGTTTGTTTTTGTTTTTTTTTAATATATGTATAAAAATAATGCCCTGCGTTTTTTTAAAACCCTGTGGAAACTGTGTGACAATATTGTAATTTTTGTGGCTGCATTTGATATAGAATTGAAATTATATAAAAAAATCTCATTTGGCTTCAGAAAATTCTGCATATAAACTATGTTGTATTTTTATTCATGGAAACAAAAATATTCTAGCTCACAGGTGACATTTACACCGTAAGCACATGAAAAATCAGGGCTTAAATGCTTTGGTGGATGATTGGTAAAGATGAGCTATCAGGATTATATGCATTTTCTTAAAGCTTATTTTCCAGGATCTGTTTTATCAGCTCTAAATCTGTGCTGTTGCTAAAAGGAGCATTTGTGCTGCATTCTGTTCTCTGGCTCTAGTCTTGGGCTACATGGTGTGAGCCAAAATGCACTAGAGCTGGCAGATGCCTCAGAGCTGGCTCACAGCACTCTCTGCTGAGTGCTTGTGCCAGCCAAGGGATGTGACCCTGGGGGAGGAAGGAGGAGGAGAGTCAATTTTGTGCCATGGCAAGCACAGCATTGCCATTTAAACTGTCCAGGCTGGAAACTCATTGCTCAAGTGGTGAGAGCTGCAATGTTTCAGTCTTTTCATCTCTCTAGGACAATGAAGTCTCTAGAACATCAGCTCCTACTTGTTAATAGTCTTGAAAGTTGATGATGTAAAAAGTAATAAAAAGGTATCCTTTAGTAGTTAGAGATCCAGGTTAGATTTTGGAGCGGTGTTTATTTTATTCTTGTGTTGGAATGATTCATGGTGGCTGATGATATTGAATGAACCACTCGACTTTTTTTTCAGTTTTATTAGTAATGTTTTAGCTCCATCAGGGCTGTTATCATGGCCAAAGTTGTTTGAATGGTTGGAGAACCTGGGAAGGTCATAAATATTAAATACAAATATATGTTAAGAATAAAAAGATGGTGTTGTGCAGAAACACAATGTTTAATTTCTTTTGGTTTTAGATCTTGAAATGTATTAGCCAGCTGGAGCTGGCACAGCTCATAGGAACTGGTGTGAAAACTCGGTATTTGTCTGGTTCTGGGCGTGACAGGGAAGGCAGCCTTAAGGGCTATGCCTCTGCAGGAGAGGACTTTATGAGCCTGGGATTAGGTAAGATTCTTAATTCTGAGCTTCACAAAGATGCACATACAAGTGGAGTAAAGGTGTTAAAGAATCCTCAATGTTCTTGCTTCCAGGGGAAGCTGTGTTGGATTAATGAAACTGTCTATTCCAATATGTGCTTATAATTACCAAATCTCTTCTAACTTTGGAATTGGGTTAAGCTATTTGATAACTATTCCAGATTTATGTGTTGGAATATGTTGTCAAAACTGTTTTACCCTGCAAAGTCATGGTTTTGTTACAAGTATTAATTAATAGAAAAAAGAGCCATTTATTTTTAGGAATTAGTAGATATTTCGATAACTGACAATTGGTTTTCCAAAGGAATTTCTTATCTCTGCATGTTGGGCTTGCTGTTCTAGTTCCTATTGTTTCTGCAGTGTGTACAAGACACAAACCTTAGATTTTTGGCTGTAAATTAGATGGACAAGGCAAGTTGCCTTAATCTTTGTAAAACCACTAAGGAAACAATTTAATTTTAAAAAATCTCTGAAGTGGATGCTATACATGATAGTTACAATGAATACAGAACTCTGTTCAGCATTAACTGTTTGTAGCTGACTTACAGTTCATATTTTAAAATAGTATTTTATCTGTACCAATTTTATGAACAATATCATCTTAACCTAATAAATACAGTGATTATCTATGTAATGATCTGGCACAGATCTGGCAGTGGCACCATCTGCTCCATATAAATTAAATGGTAGCTAGAAGCAATAGTCACTTCTCTTTGTCAACTTGTTTGATGTTGGAGTTAATATAAAGTCGTTATTTCCTGCTGGCAAATACTGTTTCTGATGGATTTATTGCAGGGAACCTCGTTGGGAGTGGGGCTGACAAACGGCACATGGCGAGCATCCAGGAGTCTGTGGGGGAGACCAGCTCACAGAGTGTGGTGGTAGCAGTGGACAGGTACTGAGAATGGAACCTAAACCATCATCTGTCATCTGCCCTGCTGAAATGTTGTCTAAAGACATGCTTCTGTCCTAAACTATGAATGGGAGTTCTTAGTAACTACTGATGCAATTGTGCAAGTCTGCACAATCATGTATTCAGACTTGCAGTGTTTATTCTAACCATTAATGTATCTGTCACCACATCAAAGTCCAGAACATTTGGGAGTGTTCTCTGCTTTATCAGTGCTCTGTGTGGACCACTATCAGCAGTCTGAACTCCTCTCAAGACTGAACAGCTGAAGGGGAAGAAGGGACAACAGTGCATCCCTAGTCTTCCTCCTGTCTGTTTTGACAGCCACAGCCAACCGTAATCTCATAGGATATAAAGATCAAAGGTGGCTGATAACAAGTCTTGTAGCAAAACTTTGTTACTGTCTGTTTATTGTCCCCATGAAATGTAACATGCTGTCACCCAAGTGAGTGTTCCAGCATAACTTGGCCTGGGTAAACTTGTGAGCCTGTGCCTGTTCCTGCAGCGGGGCAGGAGCACAGCAGGCTGTGACTGGGTGCAGGAAGGAGTAAGAATACATATTATTCTGCATAGACTAAGGAAAGATGCATGTACTGCTGCCAAGGAGCAAGAATACAAGAGGTGCAGAGTTCATGGACTGTGAAGTACCTCCAGATGTGCTGAGCTGTTCTGCAGCACGGAGCTGAACTGGGCTCCTGCGGCTGCGCAGCTGAACCCCCAACTCTGTGTTTGTTGCAGGATATTCACGGGCTCCACGAGGCTGGACGGCAATGCCATAGGTAGGTGAGGTGGGTGCCAGGGCCCCTGGCACGGGGGCAGCCTGGCCCACACTGCCCTGTCCCCCGCAGTTGACTTTGTGCGCTGGCTGTGTGCCGTGTCCATGGACGAGCTGGCGTCCCCGCACCACCCGCGCATGTTCAGCCTGCAGAAGATCGTGGAGATCTCCTACTACAACATGAACCGCATCCGGCTGCAGTGGTCCAGGATCTGGCACGTCATTGGAGATCACTTCAATAAGGTGCTTCTGCAAATCAGCTGACACTACCTGCACCGAGAGTGGGCCTTGTTTAATCAGCTTTTCCCCTCTGTGTTGTTAGTGGCTTAAACTGATACTGAAAAAAATTCCATTCAAGGCACCTAAAAGAAGCACCTATTTAAAAATCTAATGTGATCAAATAGAAATGTTTATAGGAACGATCTTTAATTAAATAATTTTCATTATATGATTTGGTATTTTTGTAGTTTTTCTTTGTCTTTTCCTTTGGATAAAATGCCGAGTTAGTTTTCCTCTAAAATTTGTACAGGTGATCCTGGAACAACAGTTGTCTTCCTTAGGAAATTGAATCGTGTTAGGATGGGATCTTTCTAACCAAAGATTTTATTAATTTTATTGTATTGTACGGTATTTTAATTTTAGCATCTAGCTGGCTATTATAGTTCTGCTTTGATGCATTCAGAATCCATGGGTCTGTTTAGATGGACGAAATGACAAAAAGCCCCCTTCAACAAGAACCCCTTCTTTCCCAAGTATCTGAACACTAGAATGTGATAGCAATGTTCAGTGTGTTAGTTAAGAAATGACACATTAACTGATAAGTGTTTGAAAATATGCTTTTCTTCTAGGTTGGGTGTAACCCTAATGAAGATGTTGCCATCTTTGCTGTAGACTCATTAAGGCAGCTGTCAATGAAATTTCTTGAGAAGGGAGAGTTAGCCAACTTCCGCTTCCAGAAAGACTTCCTAAGGCCTTTTGAGCATATTATGAAGAAAAACAGGTGTGAGGCACTGCAATTTCTGCTTTAGCTTGCTTTAGTCCCATTTGAAGATGTCACTTGGTGTGGGTTAGATGATCATGTGCAGGGAGGTGGGGCAGTTGCTTTGTGCCAGTGTAAAGTAGTCTTGCTTTCCTTTCTCTTCTTTATTTTTTAAGATCTCCGACCATTCGAGACATGGTGATCCGCTGTATTGCTCAGATGGTGAACTCCCAAGCTGGTAACATTCGTTCAGGCTGGAAAAATATCTTTGCAGTCTTTCATCAAGCAGCATCAGACCATGATGGGAATATTGTAGAGCTGGCCTTTCAGACTACAGCACACATAGTTAGTAAGTAATGCTTGACAGATGTATGCACCCAAACCAGCCTGGCTGCTGTGAGCCTGCTTCAAAAGGCTTGTCTGAATAAGGGTTTTGTATTTCCAGGCAAGTAAACACACGACCTTGCAGCCAGGCTTTAAACTCTGCAGCTGGGTCATACCCTTGAAGTCTCCTGAATGCTATGGACAGGACTAACTACATGCAGATATTCTGCTGTAGAACTTTGCAATGTGGTTGATGAGGTGGGACAGGGAGGAATGCAAGAGAGGGCAAAGAACCATATTTAATGTAGATCTGGTCCTTTCATGTCTGTCATAGCAGTATACCATGGGTGACATGCCTAGACTGATGCAGTTTATCTACGGATTTTAATATCAGTAAATTGTAAAAAATGCATTTGTTTTGTTCTTCACAGCAAATATTTTTCAGCAGCATTTTCCAGCAGCAATTGACTCCTTTCAGGATGCAGTGAAATGCCTCTCTGAGTTTGCCTGCAATGTTGCCTTCCCGGACACCAGCATGGAAGCCATCAGGCTTATTCGCTATTGTGCGAAATATGTCTCAGAAAGACCACAGGTATGTTTGAATGTTTACCCTGCTGCATTGTCATACTCTATTCTACTGCTGCATGGAGATTCATCTACTAAGAAAGAGCCTTCATACTCAAACTTCAATTGCAAGTGTTTGTATTCAAAGCGTATTTGGATTTAGGAGAAATTTTGGTATTACGTAAGCAGTAATCTAGGGCTACTTTAGTAACCCGAAGTCTTGTAAGTCCAAATGGGAAATAACTGAATTAAATAGTCCTTATTTTTTGGTTTTGTGGTGTTAAGATGACTTGGAAAGCAGTGCTTCCTCTTCTGTCACCCTAGTTATGTCTAATTCAGTTGGTTACAAACATGGTTATTCTTCTCCATCAGACTGTTGTGTGAATACTGGATGTGATAATCACTGGCTCAGGAGAGCCTGGAGTTACATTGCAGTTGCATGTCCCCGCTGTGTCCTGCATTCAGGGTACCAGAGACTTGTAGAACTGGTTTCTGCCAATTTTAGATTTGCTTGCTACCTGTATCGATGTATCAGTTGTCTGTCACTGTTAAAATTGCTTTCTAAGAAGTCCAGACCTCAGCAACTTGTAAGGCCTTTAGCTGGACTGAAATAAAAGCAGATTGAAGTGTTTATTTCCATGTATGATTTTCTAGTATTTTTGCAAATAGTTGCATCTCACAGCTATACTTACATTTTGCAGAATTGGAGTGTTACAGTAGGAACTAAGCTAACTTTCCAAGTCTGTCTCTACCACTGGTAGTATCTACATTTGTCACATATAAAGATTCTTAAGATAATTTTTTCTTTGAATCTTTTTTTCCTGCTGATCTTCAAGGTATTAAGAGAATACACAAGTGATGACATGAATGTGGCTCCTGGGGACAGGGTGTGGGTCAGAGGATGGTTTCCTATTTTGTTTGAACTTTCTTGTATCATCAATCGTTGCAAGTTAGATGTTCGTACAAGGTAATAAAGCTTTTCTTTTTTTCCTTTTTTATTTTAATTAATTGGGTGAAGATATCACAGGAACACATTTTAACATCTGTTCCTATACTTGTTTGGGTTTGTTTATAGAGGCTTAACAGTGATGTTTGAAATCATGAAGAGTTATGGGCATACCTTTGAAAAGCACTGGTGGCAAGACCTGTTTAGAATTGTCTTTCGGATTTTTGATAATATGAAACTCCCTGAACAACAAACGGAGGTAAAACAAAAAAAACCAAAAAGCAAATATTCCCTAGAGTTGTGTTTTTAAGGATTCACACACCTGAAGCAATGGTTTCTATTGACATCAGATATTGCCACCCCATACTGCCCCAGACTTAACTAAACACGTTCTGTGTTCTGCTGAGTTATGTGGCATGAATGAAACTTGCCACAGTGTCCAGTGACCTGTGTGTGTGTGTCTGATTATTTTCAAGGAGAATGTTCTCCCTCTGCTGTGAACATGTACAGTTTTCTGAGCAGTGCTCATGTGGCCAAATAAGTGCTTCTGACAAGACATCTGCAGTCATGAGGCTTTAGTTCTGAGTTCTGTTCTCAGAGCTGTGTCTCTTGTTGACCAGCCATGTATAATGCAAATGTTGTCATCATGGGAGAATCCCCACAAAAGCAAAGACTTTTCATTTTCTGTCCCAGAAGTCAGAGTGGATGACCACGACGTGCAACCACGCCCTTTATGCCATCTGTGACGTGTTCACACAGTTCTATGAAGCTTTGCACGAGATCCTCCTTCCTGACATACTTGCACAGTTACACTGGTGTGTAAAACAAGGTACCTTATTTACCTGGATCTTCTGATCAAATGTAGTTTGAAATGTTCAGTGCTTAAGAAGGTGAAGGGTAACTGAATTTTGGAAGAATAAAATAAGGACATTATTTGTCCATTAGGACAATATGTGTTGCAGTAGATTGATGCAATGTCTTGAATATCTGAGCACTAATTTTTTTATTGAGTTAGACAACTTTTTTGTTACTGTGTTCATAATGGGCTCATGGTGTTACTGTGACAAAAAAAAGCTTTTGCAGAATGGTGTCAATCTCCTGAACCTTCTGGCAACAACCTTTCTTGGTTTGACTGCAGTGATACATTACCTCCTTTATTTATACATATAGATATGTGCATGCATTCTGATTTTTTTCTTTTTTCTTTATTAGTAGAAATTTTTAATGGAGCCATAATAAGGAATGCTTAATTTTTCATTGATATTGTAGAAGTTGCTAAATATGGAACATTTCTTTCACAGATAATGAGCAGTTGGCACGATCAGGTACAAACTGCCTAGAAAACCTGGTAATACTCAATGGCCAGAAATTCAGCCCTGAAGTCTGGGGGCAGACATGCAATTGCATGCTAGAAATCTTCAAAACAACCATTCCTCATGTGTAAGTTCATAAGTTTAATTCTTATATTGATACCAAATTCCAAAGCAACGATATTTACCTTCGTTTTGTTTGATTTTTTGTTTGTTTGTGTTTTTTTGTTCTTGTTTTATTTCGTTAACTCTGTGAAGCTTGCTGACATGGAAGCCTGTAGGAATGGAGGAAGATTCATCTGAGAAACACTTGGTAAGAGTTAACACTTGGTAAGAGTTGAAAGGTTTTGTGATAGGTTAGCTTTTGAAATATTCTGTTGTAGTCAATAAACTTGACAAGGAATTGACAGTAGATTGTATATTGTATTTGGTGTTATTGTAAAAAAGGGTGTAAGGAATGGAGGGAGGAAGCCTTTTGAATCTAGGATTAGAGAAGTCATCTGAAAAGTGATGGCTGGGAGTTAGTGTTTTGGATTGCTGGAATTGCTCTGCACTCTCTTCTAGGATTTGGACCTAGATCACCAGTCTTTAAGCAGCATGGATAAAAATGCTTCTGAAAGAGGACAAAGCCAATATTCAAATCCAACAGATGAGAGCTGGAAAGGTGGTCCTTATACCAGTAAGGAAAACACAAAGCTTTTTCAATGCATCTTTATAGCCAGTCTTAGTTCACTTCTGTGGTTCTCTACATAAAGTTTTGGGGCAGTTAAACTTGGATAAGTCTTTGCAATTTGTGTTTAGGCCTTGCAGTGAGATTTTCTCTTTAGAAGATTATTCACAGCATTACTAAATATGAAATTGTCAAGGGGAATGTCGTATTTTGCTAGCCTGTTGTAGATGAATTGTCATGAATTGCTTCTGAAACTTGTGTTGCTCCATTTCATTAGACCAAAAACTATTTGCTGGCCTGCTGATCAAGTGTGTGGTACAGCTGGAGCTGATACAGACCATTGATAACATCGTGTTCTATCCAGCAACAAGCAAGAAGGAAGATGCTGAGCACATGGCTGCAGCTCAGGTACCATCAGACTCACTTGTAACCTTGTTGTGACAGTGAAGCACAAATTATGGAGAGCTCTGGCGTGTTCACAAAATGCTCTTTTACTGACTCTCAGCACTACCCTGAATGTGTGTGTAAACTACTCTTAAGTTGTGAATTTTTTGTCTCAACACCTCCAGTGTTGTCTGGTGTAGTATTATATTACCTTAATTTTTATTATCAGTATAATTGATTATAGTTGTTTTTATCATGAATACGTAGTCATCAGAAATGGTTTTTGTTTGTTTGGGGGAAAGCATTCTTTTCTGCTCATTAGACAGAGTGTCTTCATTTAGCCACAGCTGAGGCTCTGCTCAGTCTCTGGCTGTTTGCACAGGAAGTGTTGCAGAAGTTCATCTTCAGCAAGGTCAATGGGCAAGATTTCACTCATTGCCAACCTTGGAGATGTCCCTGTCCCTGAAAGTTCTGATTCTGGGCAGTAGTGCACAGTAGCTCTGGCTTGGCTGTTAATAAAACCCTAAGCTGGAAGTTCTGGCTAGTGCATTCAGAGTGTTTTGGGGATCTTAGAGTTTAGCTAATTTCACTAGGAATTTAAAACATTGACCAAATTTAACATGACCAAAGATGGGGAATTTCTACACTAGCCAACATTTAAATCCACTCTGGTTTTGTTGTTCATTTTGATGTTTTCAGAATTCAGCAGACCTACCCAGTCAGCTTCTAGAGAAGAGGAAATGTTCTGTACTGTATTGCTGTGACTGCAATGTCTCAATAAGGAAGTTCTTCCCTTTCTCCTGAGTCTTATTTTCTTGTCAGTAACTAGGATAGATCATAACTTCTCTCTTCTTAAGTACCCTACTGAGAAGAGTGCAGCTCTGATCTTTGACAGGACCACTCTGCTGTGTTGTACTGCACTAATACTGCATTGCACCTATAAATGCAATTAGAGTTACTGGAGTTTATGGCATGCACTCTCTCTGTCTCTGTCCCTCTCCCCCTGTTCTTTAGCGAGACACATTGGATGCAGATATCCACATTGACACAGAAGACCAAGGAATGTATAAACATATGTCTTCACATCACCTTTTTAAATTACTGGATTGTCTGCAAGAGTCTCACTCATTTTCAAAAGCCTTTAATTCAAATTATGAGCAGCGAACTGTGTTGTGGAGAGCAGGTGAGGCTTTTATTTTTATTTGATAAAAATGCTGAACTGCACTTCTGGCTTTAAGTATCATGACACAGCAGTGTGCCATTGCATTCACCTCTAGAGTTTATTGGACAGTTGCATGCTTTTATTGCTTGTCTTCTTCCTGATGAATTGAATAATTCTGTTTGCTAAATTATCTGCTTTTTTTCGATTAAAGTAGAGCTACACAGCTAGTACTGCTGTAGTTAAGTATCTTTTTATAAATAAATCAGAACTCAATCAAAATCAAGGAGGAGGAAATACTATCTGGACAAGAAATCGTTACTGGTCGCTAGTGCTGATATTGTTGACAAAATTTATTTTTGGCCAGTAACACCAGCTTTGGATGTTCCTTCTTGTCCTGTGTGGGACTGATTTGTAGGGTTCAAGGGTAAATCAAAACCCAATCTCCTAAAACAAGAGACCAGCAGCCTGGCGTGCTGCCTGAGGATCCTGTTCCGGATGTACGTGGACGAGAGGCGGCGAGAGGCGTGGGACGCCGTGCAGCACCGGCTGCTCAGGTGGGACAGACAGACAGACAGAGCCCTGCTGGGGAATGGGGACACACAGAGCCCTGCTGGGGAGTGGGGACACACAGAGCCCTGCTGGGGAATGGGGACACACACACACACACAGAGCCCTGCTGGGGAGTGGGGACACACAGAGCCCTGCTGGGGAGTGGGGACACACACACACACACAGAGCCCTGCTGGGGAATGGGGACACACAGAGCCCTGCTGGGGGAATGGGGACACACACACACACACAGAGCCCTGCTGGGGAGTGGGGACACACAGCCCAGGCCACCCTTCACTGAAACTTCACTTGGCAGTGAGGAACCAGTCTGTCTAGAACAGATGGAACACCTTCTTGCCTGGCATAGACTTTTTTCTTTATGGAAGTGATGGTGTCTGTATAGTTTTCCCATCTGAGTACATAGCAATAGAGGTGTAATAGGATACACTAATTGAAAAAGAGTGCAGTATAAGATGCTGTACACCTGGAATTTAAACAAATGTAGAAAATTGCTCTAAATTAATATAAAAAGGTATTTGGGTGAATTGGTACATAAAAGTTGAAAGCACTAGTCTCTTATCAAATGTGAAGATCTCCCAACTTCCTCTTGGTACTAATACAGTGGATTCTGATCTACCAGCATGTATGGCCATGTTAATCTGCTTAGTCCTTCTTTAATTAAAAGAGTGTACTAAAAATACCCATAGGAAGTGACACAGTTTGTACCTTGTGTTGACAATCTGCAGCAGGGACCAAAAATCTATTAATACAATAATAATTCTTCCTTAATCTGTGATGTTGAGCAGCAGATTTTTATGAAACCAGTCCAAATTTGGAGGGAGAGCTCTCTTGTGGTGCTGTTGCCTAAGCTGTCCCAGTGTCAGGGTCAGGAAATAATGTTTGCAGGTTGAAAGTGACAGCACTTCAATTACAGAATGTTTATCAGGCAGATTATTTTTCCTTTTCCTTCTCTGTCACCAACATGAAAAGCATTTCAGTTCAGTTATCTGGAACAATTCCTATTGTTCTAGAAAAAGCAAATTCGTGTAGTTAAAGTTGTTGCATGTGATTGAAAATTTTCCCGTGGAAGTGCATCCTGCTTGAAAACAAAGTACACTGAGAGGACAAACAGAGCATGTAATCAAAAACTTTCTAAGGGTTTTCTTTATGGTTTGTGTGAACTGTGCCATCTTTGCAGTGTGTGCAGTGAAGCCCTGGCGTATTTTATTACTGTCAACTCAGAAAGCCACAGAGAAGCCTGGACCAATCTCCTGCTGTTGCTTTTAACAAAAACACTAAAAATCAGTGATGATAAGGTAAGAAGAGGCTGGAGGTCATGTCTGCCTTTGGGTATGTTTTTCATTCCTGCTTCAGCCTGAGTTCAGTCTTTATTTCCACCCAGATTGGAGGTGGGAGGTTCCTCATGGCAAGCACTCTCCTTGCAATACAGCAGTGGCAGCTGCATTGTCTGCAGGCATTCTGCATTGTGGAAATGGGGCTGCATCCATGCAGTTCCCAGTTGTGTGAGAATGTGGATAGGATTACTGAACAGCTTTCATATAAAAGCACAATGAGTGTGCAGTAAGGGAGAGGCTTATGCTGTATTACAGCTGCACAGGAAGGGTAGGAGTGAATTTCACCCCTGTAAAATTGGAATTCCAGTTTCCTTTACAGCAATGGCAAGAATAATTTTCAGGATCTTGGCCCTTTTGAGGAAAAGGGAATGCAGATATTCATATTGTTACAAATAGACTCTGATACTACCTGTAGGCTGAGAAGTCACCAAAGCCTGACTCTGTTTAGGGAGTACCACCAAAGCAGGGCCTGTGTTTGCTGCTGCCACAAACAGCATGAGCCCGGAGCCTGGGGCCATCGGGAGGGCTCGGGTGAGACCCGGTGTTTGGTGCAGCCATGAACGTGTCAGCACTTTTTATTTTGCTCCAGCAATGGAGAATGATGCTGTGTTTCTGTATCTTGGCTAGTTCAGGGCACACGCTTCCACCTACTACCCGTACCTGTGTGAGATGATGCAGTTCGACCTGATCCCCGAGCTGCGCGCCGTGCTGCGCAAGTTCTTCCTGCGCATCGGGCTGGTCTTCAACATCTGCAGCACGGAGCAGCACGCACAGCTGCGAGGGACCCGCCCTGCTGCCAGCTCCCAGTGAGGCTCTCAGCTGCCCCCCGTACGTAAAGCTGTGTCAGACATGCACTGCAGTGGAAGGGAAAAATGGGACCCTGGTGTATCACCACCACAGGAGCAAATTATTCTTACAGTGGCATTTGGGAACGAGGAAAAGAATCCTGTTCTGTCCATCCTACAGAAGTGTCAGCAGTTTTATTTAAATTATTGCTTACAGAGTCAATACAATAGGTGTGCAGTCTCTTTGTTTCAATGCTAGTCATTTGTATGATCCAGTATGTCTCTTCTAGTCTTTTATCCACTGCTCAGTCTTTCATCCCAGCTAGAGCTGATGAATCAGTTGGATCTCCACAGAAGTTATGCCCCTTGGAACCAATGACTGTATTTGTGTAGCCTTGTGATGTTGGCACGTGTTCATAATAAACTCGACTGTGGTGGCCAATGACCACCTGAGATCCCTCTGGGTTTTCCTTTGTGTCCAGGACAGCCCAGGCAGGGCACTGAGCTGTTGCAGTGGACAACCTGTAGGATATTTGGAGAAGGTTTTCCTCCTGTCTAGCAAATGACTTAAAATTTTTGAAAGTATCAGTACTGCATCTTCTGAGACTTTTTAGTTTTATGGAAGATTTTACATCAGGAGCACCAACAGCATCTACTCCTTTAGCTTATTAGGCTTGAGTTAAAGGCATTTAAAAAGAAAAGGCTTTCCTTTTCCTTTCATACATTGGCAGATCATAGAGCATACACAGGAACACCAAAAACAAGCTTCAGAACAGACAAACCCACCTTTCTGACCCTTGAATATAATGTATTTAGCAGTAATGGTGACTGCTTAGCAAGAAGTCCAGTCCTTGTGTTAATTCTCTTTGTGTTTGTCTCTTTGTTTGGTAGATCTGCAAGTTCTGATTTGTCATTTTGTGCAAATGTTTTTTGTTCTCAACTCTTAGTTCCTAGCAGCATCTTAAAAACCCAGAATTTCCAGAAAGCTGCTCTAGCAAAATTAAACTACTTTGTTAATGTGCTCTAAGTTACCAACACAATCCTGTGCTTTGAAGGCCTACCTGTGAAGCAAAATGTGACATGACACCACAGCTTTGCTTGCCCAAGAGAGTTTTCTTTCTTTCCTTGAAATGCATCAGGTTTCTGTGACAGTGTTTCCATGATAGAATGCTGTCTTGACCTTTGAAATAATTTTAAATTTCAAGTTTCAAGACTTCTCTAAACCAGGAAAGTATGGCAGGATGGGAGGAGAGGCTCCACTTCCTAAAAGAATGCAAAGTGTTATATTAACTGCTGTGCTATCCAGAGTAGCAGACTTAAAATATTAACAGTATTTAAAGAAAAAAACAAACCAACAAACAGCAACAACAACCTACCTACTTGAATGGAACTAATTGTATAATATTATTTTGGTTTTTGAATTGAGTTTCCTGGTAGGATGGCCTCAGGTGAGGTTGTCTTGGGATATGCTGCTCTGAGATGCTGGGAATGTGCTGTCTTTGGAGGTTTTTTTGGTTGTTGTTTTTGTTTGTTTGGTTTGGTTTTGTGATCTTTTTCCAAAGGGTTTTTATGGTGCTTCTCAATGAATCAGTTTATCCTGTGTAAGCGTTGTTTGGGGAAGGTTTTACAGTCAATAGTAGTGACAAAGCTTTCACAGTTCATTTTTACTTTTTATTTTTAACCAAAGAAAAGTGGTAGTTGTGGCTCTTTGACTTTTAAATGCCCATTAGGTTAAATCTTTACACTGCTATTTAGCAGAAGGGAGTGAATGGCTTTATATGACAGTAGGAGAAGACTGAAAAATAAGCAATGCTGGTATTTAATTTGCTGCATTTGAAATATCCTTTTGTGTAGCTGCTCATTCCCTTGGGAATGTCACTACATTGGGTACTGCAGAAAATGAAGTATTTATTTTAATTCTATTTAAATCTATAATAATATGCTATTCTCTTTCTTCTGGTCGTAGGTAGTCCTAAGGAAAATGTTTGAACCGTTATTTTTCAGATTTGGAATGTGTCACTGCCTCATGGAATGTGTTCCCTCATGTCCCATCAGACACACCTGGCCCAGCTGCATGTTCCTCTGTGTGTCACAGGTTTGAAAGCCCTACAGTCATGTCTTGAAACAATTCTCAATTTTGAGGTCTTAAATGACTTCACATTTGCTTCATGGGCTTTCTTTACTGTGAGGGGCAGCATTTGTGCTCTCTCTGCACAGAGGATAAGGATGTTTAACTCATGCTTCCTTTCAGCCCTTGGTCTGAGACTGTTCTTTTCCTTAAGAAAAGCTTTTGTTGTGTTTAAACCAGTTACAAACTGCTGAAGCTGGGTGTGTTACACCCAGCCATCCCATGCAGCGCATGAAGGAGAAGCGGGCCTGGGATGCCATTGCATTGTCAGAGGCTCCCTGTCCCCCTGCTGCAGGCACTGTCCCCATTACAGCAATAATCGGGGTGTGTTCAGGGTACTCCCTGCACTGCTTGGCTTTGCTCAGAGTCAGGAAGGGCCGAGCCCAGCGGCTCCAGTGCAGCTCAGCCCTCCTGCAGTGCTGCCAGCCGGTTCTCCGCTCACCTGCACGCACACGGGGCTGGTTCATCGGCCCTGCTGGAGAGGAGGGACTGTGCAGTGCAGGCAGCCAGACAAAGGCACCCGTGGCTGGGGTGTGCAGGAGGGATCTGCAGCTCCCCTGCCTGTGCTGCCACGAACGCTGGGGCTGCATGCGCTTTGTTTGGCACGGGTCAGTGCAGACCTCCCGAGGGAAGCGGGGAGTGCAGGAAAACCCTAAACCCTCCCTTTTGTGGTGATTAAAAACTCCCTTCACGCTGCTTCTGTTGTGTCTTACCGTCCAGGGAAACGTTGTTTCTACAGCAGTTTGTTATCCCTGTCTGGTACCTCACCTTCTAAACTGTAAACAGAACAATCTAAACCCATGTCCTCTACTACAACCAGCACCCCCCGTTTTAGCTCAGTCTTACTATCCAGGAAAGTGATCAAAAATAGTAACTCTGTCAAAAGTGCATCTCCCTTTAATCTGTAACTTCGGTTTGTTCAGCACCTTTGTTTAAAATGTACGTTTTCACATATTTAAAACACCTGAGTTTTAATATCTCTGTATTAAGTGCATTTACTATCGATAATTTAAAGACCATTCCTTGCCAACGGATGTATAGAGTTCTGAGAGAATACCAAAATTATATATGATAAACTATGTAAAGTTTTCTACATGAAAATACGATGTATAATAGTTATAATACGCCATGCTTTAATCAAGTAATAAATCAATAAAGTTTTACGAAGTGTTGCTTTTTTGCTCAGGTAGTTCCTTAAGCGGCTCAGAGCCTTCGGCGCCCCTCGGGCTTCTCTGCGTGGTTCGGGGATTCCGGTTCGTGTTTTATACCGCCCGCACGCTCCGTCCTCGTCCGTGCTCCGCCGCGGGACCGGGCCCCGTTCCCTCGGCAGGGCCGGGGTTCCGCCCGGGGCCCGCTCGCCGCCGTGCCGGGGCTCCGGCCGGGCCCCGTTCCCTCGGCAGTGCCGGGGTTCCGCCCGGGGCCCGCTCGCCGCCGTGCCGGGGCTCCGGCCGGGCCCCGTTCCCTCGGCAGTGCCGGGGTTCCGCCCGGGGCCCGCTCGCCGCCGTGCCGGGGCTCCGGCCGGGCCCCGTTCCCTCGGCAGTGCCGGGGTTCCGCCCGGGGCCCGCTCGCCGCCGTGCCGGGGCTCCGGCCGGGCCCCGTTCCCTCGGCAGTGCCGGGGTTCCGCCCGGGGCCCGCTCGCCGCCGTGCCGGGGCTCCGGCCGGGCCCCGTTCCCNGGCCGGAGCGGCCGCTGATTGGCCGGGCTGCAGCGCGGTGTCACCGCCCCGCGCGATGCGGTCACGGAGCCGCCGCCGCGCCCTCGCCCGGCGGTTTGAATGTGAAGCGCAGCCGGAGCGCTCGGAGCCGCCGCTGCCGCTGCCGGGGGGGAGCCGCCAGGTAAGGCCGGGACGCGCTGCCCCGCGCGGCCATGGGGCTGAAGCGGCCCCGTGCANGTCCCGGGCTGCTCCGGCACGGCCCTGCCCGCGGGGAGCGGGGCCGCTGCCGCTCCCGCCGCCCCTGGCGCTGTTGTACCGGGCCCGCGCTTTGGGGAAGCGGGAAGTGCCCCTGGGGCTCGTGCAGCACTGCCGGCATGGCTTTTCCCGTCACGTTCGGGTCCCGAGCACTGTTCGGGAGGTTCGGTCGGTGCTGGCGAGGGGATGCACTTGTGTGAAGTTCTTCCCGGGCCGAGCCCCAGGGGCACGGCCGCCTTCTGCCTGGCTTTGGGCTTGTTCTCCGTGAGCGCTGTGCATTAACTTGGCCGAAGTCGATGATGTATTAAGTACACTTTATGGGTTTTCTGAGGCCTTCTCTGCAGGCACAAGCTACAACACAACACAAAGCATCATATCACTCCGGCTAAATTACCAGCAGTGGTTTTTGTACTGGAAAACAAACATGAAGAGCTAGAGGGAGAGAAGGAAATAAGCATGTGTAGGTAACAGGTCAAAATACGTTGGTGGATGTCAGTTGGTGAGCAATGCTATGGACAATTAAACCCCAAAAGTGAAGGGAAACAGAGGAGGCAGGACTCTTCAGGTAGATTTTTACTTTTTGCAAAATATGTTAGGATCTGATTTGCTTATTAACATTAATTTAATTCAAGAGGATACTGCTGCTGTCTTTTTAAATGATATAGGTGCCATAACTGACATAAAAATTGTGTCATTAAAGCTCACTGCCTTTGCAGGCATGCTTATACAAAACTGTGTTTGTTGCACTGGTGATCAGCATGAAACAACTCCAAAGCAGGACAGGTAAATTTCAGTCAATTTTACTAAATAGAAACTCCAGAGAGAAAATGGAAACCTTAGCTTCCACATAACCTTGTAGGGAGTGAATTGTGCTGCTGCTGGTGGGAAGGACGAGCAGGATTGATGATGATGTCCAGAGGAGCATCTCCATTAAAGTGCATCTTACTCTTATAGTATTGCTGTAATTTTAATTATTCCAATGCAAGCTGCGAAGTAAATATATAATTGTGATAGAGATAAGAATATGTGTGGGAGATTACTAGAGAGGAGCAATATGGACTTATTGCACAGAGTTATTCTGTAAAAAGTGTTGAATTTAAGTTAGTTCCCATCTAGTCTGAACTAATTTTACAGGGAGGACAAGCTGACTTTGCAGTCTTTTGTCTCTTTTTTTAAAAAGCTTTTTCTTTTGAGATTTTTCTTTAATAAGGAGTATTTGATTTTTTTGAAAAAGCCTTGACTCTTCAACACACTTTGAATTGTTTTATTTACAATTATGTGGGGCAGGACTGTTCAGCTGTTTCAGTCAGGTGCAGTTTCTGGGGCTGGCAGCAGAACCAAATTCCTGTTGTCCTGAAAGGGCAAGAGATCATCTTTTGGCTGTACCTGGTCCATGTCTGCTGGATGTGTAAGCCTTTTCTGGAATTTGGGGTCCATAAACCAGACCCTAGCAGTTACCTGTAGCTTGAGAAATGGAATGTTTGCTGAGCCTGTGCACCCTGTGGGGACTGTGCTTGTGAGGTATTGTCAAAAAGAGCTGATGTTGCTTCTGTGGGATCTGGTTTTACATGGGTAGCTTTAGGATAGATTTTCTGATCTCTGGTTGTAACAAAACTACTTGTGTGTTTTAGGTTCTGCCAAAATGGAGCTCAGTGATGCCAATTTACAAACTTTAACTGAATATCTAAAGAAAACACTAGATCCAGATCCTGCTATAAGGCGTCCTGGTGAGTAATTCTCATGATTGAGAACAAAAAAGTTCTGTTTCTTTTTGGCTCTTCTGTCTCTGTGTAGCAGACTTCAGTGGATATTTATGGAATAACTTCTTTAGAGAAGTTCTGAGTAGCCTTCTAAAATGAAACCCCCCTAAAAAACCAAATGAAGGATGTATATAAATAATTTTATCTGTTTTTGTTACTTTGTTTTTCTGCATTCTTGCCTTTTTTTTTTTTAAATGTTGTTATTTAAAGCAGTGCTGCTGTTCACAGCAAGCCAGGATTTACTTCTCTGGTATTATGGCTTTTCCAAGGGTGAGGAGGCAGTATTTCCCCATCCTGCTGGGGATTCCAGAGCTGTTGTTGATGGCAGGATCACTGAGGAGCTGGGGAGCAAAGAAGCTGTGATAGCTTTTTGTCAGACACGTTGCTGTGAAGCTCTGGGAAGTGTTATATTGGGTATTTCAAACAGACACTGCAGAAATGGTAGGATTGCCATCAGAGAAAGCAGTTCAGCCTTTGCTAACCATGGCATATTCTCTTGCAGCGGAGAAGTTTCTTGAATCTGTGGAAGGAAGCCAGAACTATCCTCTGTTACTCTTAACACTGCTGGAGAAATCACAGGAAAATGTCATCAAAGTCTGTGCATCTGTAACGTTCAAGAATTATATTAAAAGGAACTGGAGAATTGTAGGTATCCTAGTGAGGAACTGTGCTAAGAACTAATCATCCCTTTAAGGTACAATAAGCAGATCCACATCCCACCCAACTCAGAGTCATCTGTGAACCTACTGAGGGAGCCCTTGATCCTCTCATCCAGGTCATCAGTAAAGACATTAATCAGTACTGGCCCCAGTTCTGAGCCCTGGGGAGCCCCATTACTGATGGATGGTATACATAAGCATACCCTGAACTTTTAAAATGGCTAACTTTTGATTTAAGTGTGTGGAAAGATGGTAAAAGGGATATGAGAGGGGTAGTGGTACCATCAGGTTTAAGGTATCTCAAGACTGAGTGTCTCTATGGAGGTGCTTTTCTCTTTTAATTGCTGGATGATTTCTAGGTCTCTGAACTTCACAGATAACGTGGCTGTCACTGCTGTCACTTATTGGGACAATCCACCTCATTATTTTATTTCTTTAGTAGCAGCTTTGCAATTTTCTACTGCTTGGCACTGCTGAAAGACTGGACTTGGAACTGGCTGGTGTTTTGAACTGGTTAGATAACTCTTAATGTCAGGGTTTTGATTGTGTAACCTGAACCTTCATGTACAGTCTCTAGAAAGGATGGCTTGAGACAGCTCACACAAAATCATTTTGTGGGGTTGGCAGAGGTGCTGTTTGGTGTGGTGAAAGAGGGGACTTGGTTAGATGTGGGGATTTTATTGCCATGTGTACCCACCCTCACTGCTGCTCAGTTGCTAACCTGAAAAGTTACCCTTAGGGGAGGAGAAAAAAAAACTTCTTCAAAGTTTTGCAGAAGGACATTATTTCTTTCAGCTTTTTTCAGATACTGCTGTTCCAGATTCATTGAAGGCAGTGTCTCAGACAGGTCTGCTACTTAGGTTCTTCAGCATTGTAGTAGTTACATAAATCAGTATAAACTGTTGGTTTCTGAAATACTGATCATTTCTCGTTTCCTAGAGAATGCTGAGATGCCCATAACTTAATTGTTGTTTTCATTTTAGGTTGAGGATGAACCAAACAAAATCTGTGAGTCAGACAGAATAGCCATTAAAGCCAACATAGTGCCCTTGATGCTTAGCAGCCCAGAACAAATTCAAAAGCAGGTAATAAGTCATTCCTGGTTGTATCAGTGAAACTTTGGGAATATTCTAAGCATGTCTAGAGCGTATGGTTGTTGGCAGAGCTCAGTTCCCTTACCAGTGAGCTCATCCTGATCCAAACAACTTCAAGGATATTGTTACAGGTATTTCTACCTACTTTAACATTTTTTCAAGGTGATTACTGTAAGTTCTAACATTAGGCAGTTAAACAGCAATTCTAGAAACTGAGACTCTGAATTTAAGGCGAGATTTTTGCATTTGTGTGGAAAGCAGTAGATATTTAACTCGGTGGTTTTTGAATTGGACAAGAGTGAGCAGGATTTTCTGGGATGTTTGCAGCCTCTGTGTGCTGTTCTGTACATACAGTTGTGTTTCCTGTGCAGCTGAGTGATGCCATCAGTATCATTGGGCGGGAGGACTTCCCCCAGAAGTGGCCAGACTTGCTGACAGAGATGGTGAATCGCTTCCAGAGCGGAGATTTCCACGTCATCAACGGGGTTCTGCGCACCGCCCACTCTTTATTTAAAAGGTACTGGGAATAAGGGACATGGTATGGGCTGGAAACCTTCTGTTCAGCTGCCATGTTTTACTCTTAGACTTCATTTTGGACATTTACAAATAGTTGTGACTTCTACATAAGGCTTTTAAGCAGTTATCAAATTGTACACCTTGCATGGTTTGAACCATGTTGTTTAGTTCTCTTAGTTCTAGTTTACTTGACAGTATTTGTTTCAAGATTCAGTACAAGACAAAATTCTGTGTGGATTAATTTGATAATAAATGTGAAGGCTATTCTGTTTTTCATGTGTTTCTCTCTTACTTGTCAGGTACCGCCATGAATTTAAATCAAATGAATTATGGACAGAGATCAAACTTGTTCTTGATGCCTTTGCTCTACCCTTGACAAATCTCTTCAAGGTATTTCTTGTTGAGTCATTTCTAAAACAAGATTAATGTTCTGAATTGCTTGCTGTGGATACCTGTAAAATTAAAACTCAAGAATTGTTTGAAACTGTTAAAGGGGTTCAAATTCAAGTCATGAACTGAGACCTAACAAGATTGATAAGAGGATGAAATATAATCATATGTTCTGCTTTAAAAAAAGCATTCTGTGACACTTTTCAATATTTTTGTTGGTATGGGTTTTGTACTTGACAATCTTGCGTTTTTTCTAGGCAACTATTGAACTTTGCAGCACACATGCAAATGATGCCAGTGCCCTGAAGGTTCTCTTCTCTTCTCTCATTCTAATTGCGAAGCTGTTCTACAGTTTAAATTTTCAGGTGAATCTTCTTGTTCTTGGGATAGTTTTGCTTTATTCTGAGGGAGCTGTTACTGTAGAATTCATTTGAGGCAGCCTTCAAGGCCATGCTTTATGGCAAAAAGAGAAATCACCAGTGCATCTGCTGGAGTAAAAGCACAGTGAGGAAGGGGTGTTTAAGACATTAGCTTGGCCCTACATAAACACGAGTTCAGGAGAGTCTGAGCTGGCATTGCTGCAGGGAGGTGTTGTGTGGGGTCTGAGGAGGAGCTGGGAAAGGCAGGAGTCCAATGCCTGAGTTTCTGTTCACTGTGCCCCTTTATAAAGGTGCCTGTACTGACAGGAGCTGGCTCACAGAGGTGAGTCTGTTACGTGTAGCTCTGTGGCACTGGAGGGGCACTAATTCTGGGAGCAGTGTGGGCTGTCTGGGTTTGGAATCACATCTGCCTTTTGGACATTGCTGAGTGTGCTCTATGGGAAATGGTAAAAAGCTCCCTCGCTGAGGGGGTGTTTATTTAGTGTCTCAGCATGAATGTAAGCCTGTGAAGTGTGATTGTGCCTGGATTCCTTGGGCTGTTCTTCCATAGGGAGCAAAAGAACAAGCTGGAGTTAAAAAAGACTTGTGCTTTCTTGTTCTGAGAGTGAGAGGTGATAAGGCTCATTCATTATAAAAATGTGACCTCTTTAGAGTCTAAGCAGCTGTTTTATTTGGAACTGTTTTACTCCAGGGCTCTGCCAGAGCAGCTTTTGTTTGGGAGGGGGAAGGGGCACTGTTTCAATTTGAAGACTGTTTTGCACAGGTTGTTGTCCCTCAGTAGATTATAAGGTGAATGCACTGCTTCCAGTGTAGGTATGTTATCTAAGCAGTGCAATCAGAAATGGAAATGTAGATTTATGCTTTTCCTTCACAGGATCTTCCTGAATTTTTTGAAGATAACATGGAAACATGGATGACAAACTTTCATAGCCTTTTAACTTTAGATAATAAACTCTTGCAGACTGATGTAAGTACTGCATAAACCACCTGGCTTGCATCTGTAGGAGAGAGAGTGGACTGACAACTTAGGTCTAATTCTGAACAGTGCAGTGGTTTTTGTGGGGCAAACAAAGGAGTAGAATGACTAAGAAAATGGAGTTTAAGAGAAGTTGCTCTGCTGTCCTAAGGAATTTGGGGTTCAGTTCTTCAAGTTGTGTGACAGTTACAGGTGTACCCAGCTGTGCACAGAAATCCAGTTACCAATACTCATCACTGAGTTGTTTCTTTCAAGAACAGCTGCTGAAGTAACCTGACCATTAGCATCACAGGGCTCAGGTTTTCTGTACCTTTCAGCTGGTTCATGCACTATGTTCTAGAAAACAGGGTATATTAAAGAGCTTGAAACAATTGAACATAGAGGGTAGGACATCTCTGAAGTACTTCAGCATTTACTGTCTTGGTCTAGTTAAAGAATCAGTAATTTCACTGATGAAAGCTGATACCAGCTCAGCAAAGCTCCAGTTATTTTTGTGCATGTTTTGTGCATTTTAAGTGCTCATGTCTTCCAAAACCAGCACAATAGTTTGCCACTTGATGGAGCCAAAAGAACTCTATAAATTTCATGACAACACATGGGGAGGCATATTAAGTGTATGTTGTGCTCTATTTACCCTGCTGCTAAAAAGAAGCTTTGCTGCTCTTTTGTCTTGTGTCTGTGGGCTGCTCCCAGCACAGGCACTTGTGCAGCTGCACTGGGACAGGCAGTAAAGCTGAAAGGTGGGGGTGGAGGGAAGAGGGGCAGACAGAGCTGGAGTGGGGTTTGGTTGAGTTGTTCTTTTTAATTCCAGCTCAATTTCCCAGTTCACATTGTGGTTCCACAAACATCTGTGCTGATCTAGGGAAGGGGAGAGAACTTCTACAGCTACTCCAATTAAAGAATCATGATGTAGTGGCTTCTAAGCATATTTTTCAATGCCTCGTGTGGTCTTTTCTGTATTACATTTGTAAATGAATTTTGTGTAAACTGTCGTGTCTGTTTTCAAGTGCACAGTACCTTGATTTGAAATGTAGGTATGATTTCTAACTTTAAGAGTAGTTTGGGTACAGGTCAGCAAAATACAGTAGTTCTAGAGACATGAGGGATTTCTTTCACCTGTTTAGAACGTGGTAAAACAGTGATGTAAATATTTAACTTAAATACATTGGTACTTCTGATGTTTAAGTAGTGTTGAAATTTGGATGTTTAAGTTCTTAGTTTTGTTTTATGTGAGGATGAAGAGGAAGCTGGATTGCTGGAGCTCTTGAAATCACAAATTTGTGATAATGCTGCTTTATATGCTCAAAAATATGATGAAGAATTCCAGCCCTACCTGCCACGTTTTGTAACAGCAATCTGGAATCTGTTAGTCACGACAGGCCAGGAAGTGAAGTATGACTTGGTGAGTTGCTAAAATCTTGTCAAGTTTAATAATAAATGATAAATTAGAAGTGGATCAGTCATGCTAAAGCTTTGTGTTCTGTTTGTGGTGCTGCAGCTGGTCAGTAATGCAATCCAGTTTCTGGCCTCAGTTTGTGAGAGACCACATTACAAGCATCTGTTTGAAGACCAGAATACATTGACAAGCATCTGTGAAAAAGTTATTGTTCCCAATATGGAATTTAGAGGTAACTTTTTGAGAGTTAAATTTTGAAAAACACAACAAAAATTTAACTAATTATCATGACATGTTGCTTTGCAGGACTAAGAATTGAGGATTCCCTCTTGTGTACCTTAGTGCTAGATTCAAACCCAAGTTTCTGCAGCAGATTGCTGTCCTGTGGGCTTTGTAGAATTGTATGAATATACCTAACTTTACATGTTGAAATCCTAGTGGAGGAAGTCTAGGTCATGTGCCACCAATAAATTTCTACAATTAAAGTGAGTATCTGAATAATTCAAGGAGCCTAAATAGGCAGGATTATCAGGCCTACCAAATTGTGGTGTTTAGTTCTCCAGGTTTTGATGGCTCATATTGATCCTATATTTAAAATGCAGTGAAAATATATTGCAGTGATAAGAAGCTTCTGTCTCTTAAGTCTGTGACTCTGAAAGCCTCTTCAAATACATCTGGTGGTGAATATGTGTTAGAGGTTTTTCTTTGAATCCATACATCAGCCCATGGATATGAAAGACTCATTTGTGGGACAGAAGCTAAACAGACTAGTCTGGCTGGATATTTCCTGTTAATTAATATTAATGTTATAGAAAGGTCCTTGGAAAAAATAGCAGGCTGATAATGATAAATGCTTTTACCATAAAAACCAGAGACTTCAGTACTTCAACTTCCATGTATTTTATATTTTCAGCGGCTGATGAAGAAGCATTTGAAGATAATTCTGAAGAGTATATAAGAAGGGATTTGGAAGGATCTGGTAATCCACAGATTTATACTAAGAATACTTGGCCTTTAAATATAGCTCTAAAGAGCTGAAGCAATTTACTGAAGCTTTTATAACTTCATTTTGAAATTGAGAAGGTTTCCACACACCACCCCCATCTGGATTTTATCCAGTCTGTGATCAAGCCTGCTGTCACAATATGCTCCTCACAGTGTCTTTGTGGTTTGAACAGTGTTTTTGTAGAGCTTTTTCCTTAATTGGATTGGTATGTCTTCTGCACTGCCCACATTCTCATTTCAGCAAATACAGCCTGTAAGTCAATGCTGAGTAGTAGCCAGTTGTGTATTAGGTCCTATGTGTGGAGTTTTAAATAACAGGGAGAGACTCCTGATGTTTAAACTGAAATTGTGCCTGGGGTTGCACACAAGCTGTGCTCAGGCCAGCTGGCCAGCAGCCAGGCTGGGACGTGGCATGTGTTCAGAGCAGTGCCTGCCCTGGGGCACGGCTGTGCCAGCCCAGCTGCTGCAGTGCTGGGGGAGGCTGAGCTCTGCAGCCAGGCCAGAGCCCGAGTGAGCCAAAGCTGGCTCTGTGACAGCTCTGGGCCACCAGCAGTTCACTGACAGACACTTCTGAAGTGATGGCATTTCATGGTAGATTGAAGAAATTACTGTACGCTTGCAGCAATTTTCCACAAAAAAATTGGAGGAAGCATTTTTGAACTTTTTTCAAGAAAACATCATTGTTATCCAGGATTGGCTGCACTTTAGATATTTGTGAAGTTTTTTACAAAAATGTCCTGTCAGGTGTGGTGGGCCAGCAGCTGGCTTGTGCTCCAGCCTGCTGCAGTCTGATGGGGGAGAGAGTGGGAGGGGTGAAAGTGAGAAGACTCATGGATAAAGACAGTGTAAGTGAAAGGAAGAGTAAGGAAAGGAGAGAGAAGTTACTGACTCACCACTGCCCACAGGCAGACTTTGGCCCAGCCTGTCCCTGAGCAATGGCTACTTCTTCTCCCAGAAGAACTCCCCTCAGTTTTATTGCTGAGCGTGTCATACAGCATGGAATGCCCTGCTGGTCAGTTTGGATTAGCTGCCCTAATTAGTTGTCCCCTCCCAGCTCCTTTCCTGCCCCAAACTACTTGCTGGGAACCCAAAGCAGGAGGAAGAGGAAGCCCTGGCACTGTGCCAGTGCTCTTCAGCAGCAGCCAAGCCCTGGGTGTTAGCAGCAGCTTTAGTCATTGGTACCAAACACGGCACCAAATGGGCCACAAGGGAGAAGATGAACTGCCAGCCAGAGCCAGTACTTCGGGTGCACAATGGCAAGGCAGGGCCAGCCCCCTTGCGTGCCTGCTGCCCCTGCTCAGGGGCAGGTGTCCCTTCTCCTTGGTGCACAGGGAGTTTGACTCAAAGGCTTGCAGGTGTTCTTACACAGCACTGTGGAGGGTTGCAATAATTGACATGGGCTGTGGCTGTAACGTGAGAAGCTGTTACTGTTTGATTATTATGTTTATTAATATGAAAAGCTGTCTGCTTTCGTATCTCCTAAGAATCTTTGGTTCTCGTGCAGATATTGACACCAGGCGCAGAGCAGCCTGTGATCTGGTCAGAGGCTTGTGCAAGTTTTTTGAAGGACCTGTGACAGGGATTTTTTCTGGATATGTTAATTCTATGCTGCAAGAATATGCAAAGAATCCATCTGTTAACTGGAAGCACAAAGATGCAGCTATTTACCTTGTCACGTCTTTGGCATCCAAAGCTCAGACACAGAAGGTACTTGTGCATTCTGTCCATTGTGATCTGCTTGCATTCAGGTGTTACAGTGCAGGTGAGCCCTGCAGCTGCTGCAGAAGGGGAGTGTCTGTGTGTGCAGTAGTTGATGCTGATGAGATGAAAAGGTGCCCTTTATTTAATCCTGTCACAGTTGGTGGTGTCTGACCTTCAGGTACGTGGGGCACAGTGTGGATCCAGCCAGACAAAGAAGCAAAACTGCCTCAGCTCTGGAACCTCTGAGCTGTAGTGCTCCTGAGGCAGTCTGGAAACCATGGAAGGGAAATAGAGCTTTACAGAAGATGATCAGATGTGTTAAGCAGACTAAAAGGAATTTAAATGACTCTTGGGGTTCTTGTCATGATATTTCCCAATGTTTCCTGCTAGTTGAATGTTTGATTTGTGAATGACATGTGAATGCTAATGATGGCTGAAAATGGATGTCATTACTTGCTGTGAGAAAGTAACTGATAGGCTGGAGACTGAAAAAAAGCACAGCTGGGCTAACCTGTATTTGGAAACAGGAGCATTGTATCAAATGTCCTATGGGACAAGTTTAGATGTACTACTAGATATTTTAAATTCTCTTACGGTTCAAATCTCAGTGTCTTTACAAGACAGACTTGAGGCAAACACAGTAAAAAGTGTACAACATTGAATGCAATTTTGCTGAAGGTTTTCAGTCTTTTCCTGAAGCCAGGTATATATTGCTGCCCAGCAGTTGTTAGTGATGTGTAACAGGAACCAGTCTGGTAGCATTTGGGAAACTGCAAAGTTTGTGTCTTTTCCTATGCTATTTAATGGCAAATATGGACTAATTTAGAACACTTCATTGAAAAATCTTCATCCAAAAATCCTAGTTTAAAAAGAGGTTGCATTTTTGTAAGAGAAAACTAATAGTAATTTCTTAAAATGAGTAAGAAAACTAGCAGTTTATATCCCAGCATATAAAAATAAGAGTTGTTTTTTGCTTCTTCCAGCATGGAATAACACAGGCCAATGAACTCGTTAATCTGACAGAATTCTTTGTGAATCACATTCAACCTGACTTAAAGTCTGCTACTGGTAAGTTAATGTTCATTTTGAGATGGTGTTTTTGTGATAACCTTGACCATTGTTTGTGAAGCCTCAAGCACTCTTTTATCAGCAGAATCTCTGAGACAGGCTGTTGGCAGCTGGCACAGAGTAATCCATTTTTGTTTGGCCAGCAGTGAAGGAGCTCTTACAGCAAGGTGGATTTGCCACCTTCCCACTGCTCTCTGCAAGATCAGGGCATGCATACACACATTGCTATCAGCTGCATGCTTGAACTTGTTGAATCAAAGTAATTTGATTTCTGTATTTGAGACCTTATGGTAAACTTCTGTGTTCTACAAAACCCTGAGAAATTAAAAATTCTGAGGCCAGGTCATGAGCTGTACAGCCCCTATTGATGAGGTTGTGGATGTCTAGATTTAAACCACATAGTTTATTTTATACTTCAACCATTATCTTACAACATCTGAAGCATAGTGAGTTGTCTCGAAATGTGTAATTGAAGGCTGCTAAAATTGAAACCAGAAGATGAAATTTCATCTGAGCTGGGCTGTACTTTTAATGATACTGGGATGTGATTTGTACCTAAAACTGATGTTCTAACAGTGCCCATACCAAAGTGCAGGAACTAAGAAATGTATAAAAATACTGTCTGTATTATTTTCTACAGGGGAAAATGATTACTTAGTGTCAAGTGTCACCTGTATATATAGTACATGTTCAGTAATCACATTTGTATGAGAAGTATCAATGAGGTTTGCATATTTTTCTATTTCAGTGAATGAATTCCCTGTGCTAAAAGCAGATGGTATCAAATATATCATGATTTTTAGGAACCAAGTAAGTTTTTCTTTTACTCTTATGGAAAAACATATTGTAGGTTGTTACTTTATATTTGCCAAGCCTAATTTATTGCACTTGGCCATATGCTAACTCAACAGGTGTTTGATAGTCATATACAACATTTCATGCTGAATTTTTAGTTTAGAAAGTAAATGATATTGTTATAAATATCCAGTTAAGATGGAGTCTATATGCTGTCCATATGCTGTGGGAACACTGAATATCTTAGCTGCTTAATTCTGTGACACACTCAGGTGCTTCCAAGTCAGTGTTAGTCCAAATAACCTTGATTGCTTCTGGCATTGCAATAGTTGTTAGAGTCCAGCAGTTATGTCCTTCACCTTTTCTGATTCATGAGATGGAGTGAGAAGATACGTTGCATATTGTTCTAAATTCTAGATTACCTTTATTCATTTCTTATGAAATATCCATGGTTTTGGTTTTTTAAACCTTGATATTTTTAATTACCTATTAAGGCAAAGTAAAATGGAAAGGGAAGTGTACATTAGGATTATCTGCACTTACTGCTAGTCCAATGTACCATTGGTGTTCAGGAGGAGTATATGAGCAATGACAGAATTTTTACCTCCTGGCTGTCAGGATGTGAAGTAGTGGCAGGAGGAGCCTCCCAAGATGCTCCCTCTGCCAAGCTCTGCATGTCACTGGTGAGCTTGGTGGTGCTCTAGAGCTGAACCATCTGTATTTTTTAATGTACTTATGATTTGTTGCTATACTTCTGTAGGTACCAAAAGAACAACTGCTGGTGTCTATTCCTCTCCTAATCAATCATCTCCAAGCAGAAAGTATTGTGGTCCATACCTATGCAGCCCATGCTCTTGAAAGACTGTTCACCATGAGAGGGACAAATAATGCTACCCTGTAAGTTTTCAAGCAGAAATAAATTCATTGCTACATGGCTTTTGTGTATTAAGTATGAGAAATACCTGTAGGGGATCCTTTGTGCCATATATTACAGTATTGTCTAAGGCTTGAAGTTTGTGACTGTCTTTCATCATTAAAGAGCTGTGTTTCACTTTACAGCATTACAGCTGCAGAGATGGCTCCGTTTGTAGAAGTGCTGCTAACAAACCTTTTCAAAGCTCTGACGCTTCCTGGCTCATCTGAAAATGAATACATTATGAAAGGTAAAGGCCTAATGAGTCCCACAATCTAAGAATAACTTGCTTAACTTGAGGTGAAGGCTTACAGTTACAGGTTCCTGACATCTTTATTTGCAAAACCTGTTTTATGCAAATGTGTTGAAGGGCCTGCAGTTACTTAACCAGCTGTATCAAGGCTGTATTTAGTCTTTGACTAAACTTTTGATACCAAAGAGAAACACTAAACATAATGGTACCATGGGAAATGATTTCCCAAATGGTAGTCTTGGAGTCAGGAGAGCTACCTGGACAGTGCCAGGGGAAGATCTGAGCAGTCTGGTCATGGCTAGTGAGAGGATACATCTGGTCATGGCTAAGAGGATGTGAGATCTGACACTTGCCCAGGACAAGTGATGGCCTTTGTAAAGTTACTTAATCTGCTGTGTTCATCTGTAAAATGGGAATAGGGAGGCTTTGTTTTATGCTTTGTCATGATTATAAATGGAATGTTCTTGCAGTAGGTGCCCTTTTTGTTCTGTACCTTATTTCTTGGGATCCTATTTTAACTGTAAAGGGTAAAGGATTTAGGCATATGTTGAGTGGCAGAAGTGTATTTTGTCTTCAGAAACTAAGATTTTCCATTTATTTGCAGCCATCATGAGAAGTTTTTCTCTGCTACAGGAGTCCATAATTCCATACATCCCTTCTGTCATCACACAGCTCACACAGAAACTGCTGGCTGTCAGTAAGGTAAAGAAACAGCAAAAGGGTCACCTTTCACCTTTAGAGCAGTCCTGCTGAGCACTTACATGTACCTTGGTGCTGGTGTTCTGTTAGAATACTCTAAATAGTTCAGTATTTTCTGATGCAGCTTATTTGAAACAGCATTCCAATGAGGTACTTCCTTCTTTTTAGAACATATTCTCAGATCATTCTCCCTGCTCTCATCTGAAATTTAGAAGCAGCATATGAACTGTTTCTGTAATGCTGGTTTGTTGTAGTATAAATGCTTGTTTGTGCAGAGGCCACCAATACAATAATCTGGTTTTATCACAACTCCTGTGTTCTTTGCCCGTGAAACTTCTGAAACTAATAATACTTGGCATTGAAATGTGGGATTGAATTAAATAAATTACCCTCCTGCTTTTGGTGGGTAAAATTCTCTTAGTTTTTTATTTAGACTTGTCAAATTCTCAACCATTGACAATAGGGAATGCCTTAGAATACCTTCATTGACTGTCCAGAAAACTCCTCTGTAGAGTTTAGACTCAGCTGCAGTTTATAAGGAGTATTCCATAGAGAATTGATGGGACACTTAGAAGATTGAAAAATAATCTTTTCCTGGTTTTTGTTCTGTGATATTTTAAATGTTTGCTAGTTTATATATTGCTTCTGATAAACACTTGCCACAAAGACCCTCTCCTTTATGCCTTAGAGTCTTTATGTTTGCTTTTATCGATGGGATTAATTTTATAAGCATATTAATACATAAGTTACAAGTATCCCTAGTCCAAAATGCTACTTCAGTTGAAATAAAAAATGTATTTAGCAAAATAAGTAACTTGTGTGCAAGTTTGGGTTGATGTATCTGTTTATAACTTGTTTTCAGAATCCCAGCAAACCTCACTTTAACCATTACATGTTTGAGTCCATCTGCTTGTCGATAAGGATAACGTGCAAGGCAAACCCAGAGGCCGTGGGGAGCTTTGAGGAGGCTTTGTTCCTGGTGTTCACAGAGATCCTGCAGAATGATGTGCAAGGTGAGGACAGTCCCTGAGTGCCTGGGCTCTCTCACTGGGGCTGGCTGCTAGGATTTATGGCAGCTTTTTTGTAGCACAGGAAATTCAAGGGGAGAAACAACATTTTCACAGTCTGAAAGTGTTTAGCTTGTTCCATAGGGTATGTGAACAGCATTCACTTATTTTAAATTGCATTTTTAAAATATCTAGCAATCACTACTCCAAAGCCTCTTAAAATTATTCTTAATTTTATTGCCTTGTTTCTAGTAGTTTGTTTTTTATGTTCTGAAACATTAAGGGGTAGAGGAAATAGAAGGTGTATATATGCAATGCCTGCTAATTTTTGGAATAATTACATTTGGGAAGATATGTTTCTTCAGAGTTTCATTTATCGAAATCTTTGTGATAATATTAAGTTGTGGGTTCAATCCATAGATGTGTGGTTTCTGGGAACTGACAGGGACCATGTTGCCTGACTTTGTAAATGTCATTGTTTCTCTTCCAGAGTTCATTCCCTATGTGTTTCAAGTGATGTCCCTACTTCTAGAAATGCATAAAAATGAAATCCCATCATCCTATATGGCGTTGTTTCCCCATCTGCTCCAGCCAGTTCTCTGGGAAAGGACAGGAAACATTCCCCCTCTGGTCAGGCTGCTGCAGGCGTACCTGGAGCGGGGCGCCAGCACCATCGCCAGCGCTGCCGCCGACAAGATCGTGAGTGCTGGGCAGGGGCACGGCCTGCAGGCCTGCTGCTCTGGGCTTGCAGGCTGTGGGGAGCTCCAGCAAGCAGCTGCATTTGTGCACGGTTTGGTGCTTACGTGCAAAGACAAGCCAGTACTCAGAATGTGGCTTTTTGGGTGCTTTTCCCTTACGTGCATAAGATGAATTCTAGGCTGTTGTGCTTTTGTCAGCTGAGATGAAAAATTCCTGCTTTAGTTCTTGTAAGCAGATAAGTTTCCACAGTTTTCATGTCTTGTTAAACATGTGGGTAATTAGAGCTCTCAGGTGTTCAGAACAGTCTTTAGAAGAGTGAGTGAGAAGAAACCAAAACGTGTCTTCCTTCACCTGAACTGCAAAAACTGAACCTGGCTTAGCTTAGGAAGGCTTTTGCCTGGACTTAGATGGTAATGGTCAATTTTTTGGTAGGTCACATATGAAGAATTGCTGTCTAGGGTTTTATATCTGCTTTTCTTGCAGCCTGGATTGTTAGGTGTGTTCCAGAAGTTGATTGCCTCTAAAGCTAATGATCATCAAGGGTTCTATCTTCTAAACAGCATCATCGAGCATATGCCTCCGTGAGTACGAGCTGACATTACATTTAGAGCTAACTTCTGTAGACTTTAATTGTGAAGTGTAGAAACATGCCAAACGTTAACTTTTACTGAAAACATCACATTTTTCAGTCAAACAGGTTTGAGCAATTCTGTACGTGTTTTCTGTGAAGTGGCATCAGTAAAATCCTAGTGTGAGTTGAATAACTATCCTTTTAAATTTCCAGTGAATCAGTTGACCAGTACAGGAAACAGATCTTCATTCTGCTGTTCCAAAGACTTCAAAATTCCAAAACAACAAAATTTATCAAAAGTAAGTTCCTTGCTCTGTGGAAAGCTCTGGTGACAGAGGTGCATCTGCACAGAACAAGTGTCCTGTCATGGTGGGTGGTGGTGACTCCAAGGGCTTGCTCCAAAGTTTTTGTCATCAAGAGGGGTGTATAGGGCAGTCAGCATAGCAGGTGGCACTTCATGAAAATTCAGGGAATGGAATTAAAATAATGGACAAGACTTGTGCACTTCCTTTCCTAGTGTGTGATGTCATTATCTGAAAATGTCTCAGTTTAATCTCCAGTCAATAGCAGCAAACTTTCCTCTCATGCAGCACAGCAATACTGACCACGTGTCCTGTAGTTGTGTGTTAGTCCTGTGAAATACTCCATGCTTTTGTGTCATTTTGGCCTTGGTATGACTAAAATTATTGATAAGGTTTTATGTTAAACTGGCAAAGCTGTGACAGATTATTGAAATACGTATTCTGGTTATTCATGCTGTCACAATAAGATTGTCATACTTATTAAATTATTTTAATGATACTATCACTACACAAATTATGCAATGTCCATTATTTAACCTTATAATTATCTGGTTAATGCCACCTGATAGGAAGTGAATGATAGAGTTGCTTATAATGATCTTCCACAAACAAAGTTGAAGTGGTGCCTTTAATATGCTGTACCTGTGCAGAGGGGCTCATAGCTCACCTCAGAGCCTGCCTTGTGGGAAGTTTTCTGCTAAAACTAGAGGGGTTTTTTAAGAGTTTCTTTGGTTCTTCATCTGAAAAAAATTGCAAATGGCTTTTCTAATGCCTTTTTATAACTGCTGTAAGGGGAAAAAGGAGTGACTTTTTGTTCCACCTTGTTTTTGTGTTGTGGTATGTGAAAAGATCAGTTTTTAGGCAAACTTCATGGCAGCAAGTTCATGTACTTCACTTAAACTGAACATGTATAAAGACTGCCATTTCTGTCCCCTTGAAAAACTTGCTGGAATGTATTTTGCTGCTGACTCTAAGCTATCCTTTTGTTTTCACACTGAGTTTGACTTTTTTCTTGTTACAGGTTTCCTTGTCTTCATTAACTTGTATTGTGTAAGATATGGGGCATTAGCTCTGCAAGAAATATTTGACAGCATACAGCCAAAGTTAGTATGTTTTGTTTGTTTGGGTTATATTTAACACTGCTGTGTTATCTTTTGAAGTAAGAAAGAGTTGTTTAGCTAGACTGTCAGACTACATTTGTCACTAATTTGACTGGCCAAATGTTTCTCTTAATGTGGTTTGTTTATTTGTCTAGAAAGTCTTCTTTTTCTGAATTTCTGACCACCAATCCTCACTGATAGTTCAAGTTACTAATCTAAGAAGATTATAAAAAGGAAAGATTGATGGTTTTAGTCATTATTCTTTGTGAAAAGTTTGTATGTGCAAATGCCTACTGCAACCAGGGCAGCATCTTAACAAATTATCTGGTTGTCTCTTCCTGTTGTTTCTGGTTCTCTTTTGTCACCATAAGGCTGATAAGGCTTTCTAATATTTTTTTTTCTCAATGCCACCATAGGATGTTTGGAATGGTGTTGGAGAAAATTATAATTCCTGAAATCCAGAAAGTGTCTGGACAAGTTGAAAAGAAAATCTGTGCTGTTGGCATTACAAAAATATTAACAGAATGTCCTCCCATGATGGACACTGAGTACACCAAGCTGTGGTAGGTACCACACTTCTTCAGGCTGTGCTAGTGAGGCTGTTTGAGTTACTGAAAATGTGAGCTCAGACCAAAATACAGCCTTGAAGGAAACTCCTTTGTGATCTCCTCAGGCCCACAAGGCTGTTCTAGGCCTTTCATACTGCTTCTCTTCTCAACAAATGAAACTGTGTTTTCAAAGAGGATGACAGAACTGGTTTGAGATGTTTTTGATGGACATAGCATGGGTTTGGCTAGCTGGAACTGCATTTAGGGAAATACACTGCTTCCCTCCAGCTTGTATTCTCTGAAAAGCTGGACCCAGTTCTGACTTACAGCTCTTCTAGTCAGGAGACCTGAGCATATTGATAATCTGACAGAGAAACTGTTATGTCTTAGCTTGAGAGTGGGCTTGTGGGGAAAGCTGCCAGGGAAGTTTGATTGTCAACCAGGCCAGTAGTCTAGCATGCCAGGTAGTTTAAATTTGATGACAATCACTGGATCCCAGACTAGATCCCTGAACTAGAACTTTTTTTTAATGTACTTAGAGAAAAGTTGTGATCTGGAAAATCATTGCTCTTTTTAGGTATGTTTCATGACAATTTGACCTGATAAATACATACATTGCTCAAGCTGTTGATAGGCACATTATGCTTGTAAAATATTCAGACCCACAGTTCTTCTGGTCCAGTGTACCTTGGGCATTTACAATTCCAGCCAAGCAACCTGCAAAGGCTAAACTAAATTATGGGGGGTTCCAAATAACTTGAGCATCAGTGTAGAATACAGCCTGTCCTAACCTATTTGAAGCACTCCTGTTGATTCTGCCTCCCCTCTTTGCTGCCAGGATTCCTTTGCTGCAGGCCCTCATTGGCCTCTTTGAGTTGCCTGAGGATGACACGATCCCTGACGAGGAGCACTTCATTGACATAGAAGATACTCCAGGCTATCAGACTGCCTTCTCCCAGCTAGCCTTTGCTGGGAAGAAAGAACACGATCCTGTAGGGCAAATGGTGAACAATCCTAGGATCCACCTGGCACAGTCTCTCCACAAACTGTCCACAGCGTGCCCAGGCAGGGTAGGTGACCTGTACGCTTGCATGCTGATTCTGCAGAGGAGAAATGCCTTGGTGAGAATGGGTCTCCTTGCTGATGTTTGATAATCAGAAAATGAAGTAGGTCATAACTAGAATGCAAGATCGTGCTGTGTTTTTTTCTTTATTGGAACATAGCTTTTGTAAGGTTTTTCTTGGAAAGGAAGGCCTTATTTTCACAGCACTTAATTTTGCAATAAGCTTAAATGTGCCATTTTTAAAAATAAAATTTACACACTTGGTGGTCTATAACTAATGCATGAGTTCAATTGGTTGCATGTACTTGGGGAATTCAGGCAGCTCATATAAAATTAGACAAGGTGAGTGTACAGTTAACTCTTTCAGCCCATGGCATCTTTGTTTTGCCCAAGATTTTGGTGAGTAAAGATTGCCTGAGAGATCAGCCCCTTGGCCGTGGATAGCTCTTGCCGTGTGTGTGTGATGGCAGGAGGCAGCAGGGGGTTCATGTTTCACTCCTGACACCTCTGCCCCCCCTGTGCTTTCAGGTTCTGTCCATGCTGAGCACCAGCCTGAACGCAGAAGCGTTGCAGTATCTCCAAGGATACCTCCAAGCTGCAAGTGTGAGTCTGCTCTGAGCTGCAGAGGCTCCACAGGCAGGGCCAAAAGCTGGTTTGTCATGCAGAAGGTCAACACTGACTTTTTTATAGCAGAACTCAAACAAAATGAAAAAGCTGCTTGAAATTGTATTGCAGATTCCATCTTGTAAAAGATAAGTGTGGCTTTAAGCTGAAACTGAAGAATTTGATGGTTTGTGTGCTCATAGATAAAGGTGGCTAACTTCCATTCCCAGTTTAATCTCAAAGGGAATAGTCATAGCAGTTTGCTACGGGATTGATTTGAAATCTGCATCTGCAGTGTTTGGATAATATTTGGAAACGTGTGGAGAGCACTGGCTGTAGAAACTCACTTCAGTCACTAAAATTCCTTTTCATTTTAATGTTGTCCTTTGTATTTCTTTTGTCTTTCCTTAAACTTTATCTAAATTGTGAATAAATAAGTACTTGTTTAAAATGCCTGTCACTGTGCACTTACTGTTTGAGAAGAATGTAGTTGTTTTAAAAAAAAGATGTTTTACATTTAGGATAGAATATGAAATAGTGGGACTGTGAGGGTTTTTCTTTATGCAATAGTTTAGGTACATTGTAGGATCATACAAAGTAAATCTAAAACCTTGGGAGAGGAGCATGTGAGGGCAGGGGCTCTTCCCTGGGAGCAGGGATCAGGCTCCAGGTGGGGTTTTCCTGCTGTATTAATTAAAACGGAAGCAGTGATCTTGGAGTTAGGTTAGGTTTGTGTGTTCTCAGGGGCCAAGCTCCCAGACCGGGCTTTCAGAGGCGCGGCTCAAGTCCCGCTGTGGCTGCGCTCCCTCCTGCTTCGGCCCTGCTGGGTGACCGCTCCGGCTCCGCCCGCTGCTCTCTCTTTTCTTTTTCCGGAACGCACAGCGGCGAGGACCAGACCTGTGTTTTATAGAGCGTGGCCGCTTCCCGTGCCGGGAACGGCGGGGCGGGCGCGGGGCTGGGGGCGGGGGAACGGGCGGCGCCGGAACTGCCGGGGGGGAGCCGGAGCGGGCGGGGGAACAGGCGGGGCGGGACCGGAAGTGACGACGGACGCAGCAGCAGCGCGCGGGGCACGCGGGGAGCTGTAGTTTCCCGCTCTGCGGCTCGCGCGGAGCGTGCCGGGAGTCGTAGTCGCCGCGGAGGAGGCGGTGCTCCCGGCAGCGCTGCACGCCCATTGGCCAGGAGCGCGGCGGGGGGCGGTGCATCTGGGGGCTCGCCCGCTGCCGATTGGCTGCGGGAAGGCCCCGCCC
>VWZS01004596.1:408286-499381 GCA_013397075.1 Rhabdornis inornatus
GGGCCGGGGCAGCGGAGCCGGTTCGGCTGCCGGGCCCGGGAAGGCCCGCGGAGTGCCCGGAGCCCGGCAGCGCAGCATCCTCCCGGGATGGTGCTGCGGTCCCGAACTCCCGAGCCCAGCCCCGGGACAGCACGTGGGGAGCGGTGACAGCAGCAGGGACAGCGCCGGCTCCTCCTGCACTGCTGAACGGGCATTCCCCGCTGGCCCCTCGTTCCCACCGGCTCCGGCAGCAGTCGCTGCTCCAGGATCGCTTCTCCCTGTTTCCCGAGCAGAACACGGGTTTTTCGTGAGATGTAAAGCAACAAGTTGGGTTTAAACCTTTCCCCTGTCCTAGCGACAGTGCAGCTTTGGGCTGTCCGTCCCGGGGATGCTGTACCCGGTAGTGCCAGAGCCAGTTTTCATGGTGCATTCATCTGCTGGGTATTTCTGTCGTTGCTTTTCCGGCAGGTTTAGGGCAAACCTGAGAGGAACATCCTTTGGAATGTCAGTGGAGTCTAGGTGTATATATACACACACATATATCACTGAAATAAAGTACCTCAGTGAAGTCTGGTGTCTGCTTTTGGAATGGTATATTTATAAAATCTTGTTTCTCCTAACTAGAATGTGCAAGTGTACTGAGTTCCCTTGCTCAAACTGGAGGCAGTGTTTTGTGTTTGGGGTTTTTTTTTAGTACTAATGGACATGAGAATTTGAGTTCTGATTATGCAGCGATGGCTGCAATGTAATAAAGGGATTTCTGGTTTGTCTGTTGATCATCTCACACATGCAGCAAATGTGTTTGTTGTAACTTTTACAGAGGTTCACTGAAAGTCTGTCACATCTGATGAGAATGTAGGGAGCCCAGGGACTGAACTTTTTACTATATTTTCTGAAGTTGGATCACAAACTTATTTCAAAACTCTTCTAAAAGGATGCATACAATAAACAATTCCTTTTTATATTGTTATTTTGAACAGCCAGTCTGTTCACAGTTTTTCATAACATCATGAATCATGTTTTCACTATCAGTACAAGTCAGTCAAAATGTGTTTTGTGGCAAAATTATTCATAGGTTGAAATAAATTGGAAGTAGTGTGACTTTGTAAAGTTAGAGCAAAGCTGGAAATTGCTCTGTGCCTTTCAGATCTTCCTGAGGAACAGCAGCTTTATTTTGGAGAGAAATGAACACTCCAAAGCCCCTTTCCTGGTTCCTTTGGCCAGGATCCTTGCTGGGGTTGGTTATTTCACTGGAGGTGCTAGGGATGGCCCAGTGCAGTGCAGGAGACCTGGGCATGTTGGTCTCTGCAGTGTCCCTGGCTTCTGTGACCTGTTCTGCTGCAGGGAAAAAAGCCAAAATCCATGTGCTCTTTTGTCACAATGCTAATTGAGCTGGAAGTAAACACTTAGGTGTTTATTCATTGTATCACTTCCATATTCATTGTATCACTTCCAGTTTATCAATTTGCATTGTTTGGAACTGTCTGGTTTATAGGTATGTTTGGTAGTTCCCTCTTCAGCTTTTACTTTCAAATTTTATCTTTTCTTCTCTTATTAATAATCCATATCTTGGCTCCCAGACTAGTTTGGATAACATTTAGTGTTTGTTCCGTTACCAAAAACAGCAGCATCTTTTTTCCACAGTGTTACTTTTGGGATGGACCCTGTCTTATGTAGATGTTGCAGAAGATTTATCTAAGAAGTAAACATTGTTCAGCAGTACTTTACATTTTGTGCAAATAGCCTTAAGTCTGTAAAATTGAGCCATTTTTTTATCAATTTATAGTGAGTATTTGTTTGGACTTTCCAGTTGTAAATAGATGCTCTTAAACACTGTTGCAGCAGCTTGAGGATTTTATACTGTATGTTACACTGCTACCCCTCATGTGGGTTTTTCAAAGGTATTTTAGGTAACAGAGCATCTCAACAAATCTAGAGTTTGTGGATATTTATTTTTTGTGCCTCAAATGATTGAGTGTGGGACAAGAGACTTAGCCACCACATTGGAGTTATTTAAAATTCCTTAAGAACAGGAGGAGAGAGGGAATAGTTTAATCAGGGTTTTATTTAAGGGTGAGCACACTGATGTGTTCCAGTCTGCACACAGGGGAAGGAAATGCTGTTCAGTAGGGGGGCTGTGTGGGGTGACTGAATTCTGGTCCCTCTCACAGCTCCAGACTGTCCTGCCTGCCCACAGGGAGGGGTTGGGGTCAGCTGAGCCCCCCTGGGTGCCCTCACCCTGTGGCAGGGGTGGGCTTGGGGCTGTCTGTGAAATGAGGTGAATGAACTTTCCTGCCTGAGCAGTTTGAGGAACAGGGAACATCCTTGCAGTGGCTGCCCCAGTGCCACGGAGCTTCTGCTCTGCAGAGGGGAGTCAGAGCTGCTTTAACATCTCATGTCCTGTGGCCAAACCTGCTTCTTGGGCATTGCTTGGCACATGGCTTGGGTTTGGTGATGTCAGGAAGCCCTTGCAATATGAACTTGATGGTTGTGTCTGGCATTTGTCCTGCTGCTCAGGCTGCTCTGCCAGTGCTGCTGGAGCAGAGTGGTGAGTGTGTGCACCCAGGGTGGCAATGGGGGGCACAGCTGGCTCCTCACCAGGGGCACAGGAATTGTCAGGACCTGCAGCCTTGCCAGTCTGCACCTCCTGAGGAGCAGGGTGCCTTTCTGTGTGCTGGTCCTGAATGGGTGAAACCTGTTCCTGTGAGGGTTCGGTCTCTGTATTTGCAGGTGGTTTCTCAGAGTTCAGAGCCAGTCTGTGGCAGGACCCCTGTGAGATGCTGTGCTGCCAAAGCTGTTGTGTGACAGCAGCCAGGCCTTCGTGTCCTTGGGTGAGAGGTGGAGGGCCAGGTGCACAGAGGTGTGTGCAGGGCTGGGAATGCAGCCCTGGGAGTGTGTGCAGGGCTGGGAATGCAGCCCCAGAGGTGTGTGCAGGGCTGGGAATGCAGCCCCACAGGGAGTGCAGGGTCCATCCATCCACCCCCCTGCAGTGGCAGCCTCAGTGACACCCTCAGGTGACATCCCAGCCTCATCCTTGGGGATGTGGCAGTGACTTGCAGCTTGGGTCCAGCAGGGAGCTTCTGTCCCCAGAGCAGGGCACCTCGGTGTGACTGGCAGGAAAAGCCTTCTTGATGCGTTTTAAGTTGTTGTCTCTCATTCTGTTGCATTAACCATAAAGAACAGATTGTTCTTTTCACTCCAAAATCCTTTCAAGCGCATGAACTGCTGTTGTCAGGCCCCAGCCAGCCCTCTGCTCTTCAGATCACACAAGTTCAGATCCTTTAGTAGTTCTCCTATAGGTTATATTTCCCTCAAGCTGAGTGTTTTGGGCTTTTCCTCCTTTGCTTCTGCCTGGGCCTGGTCCCCAGGTGGGTGCAGGCTCCAGCTGAGGGCTCCGTGTCTGAGTGCAGAGCAGGACTAGGGCACACCTTGCTCAGGCTGCTTTTATTGCTGATCTCAGGATGGGGAGGGCTTTTTCTAAAGCAGCCTGGCAGTGTCAGTGTGTGCTGGGGAGTGGTGTTGGTGAAACTCTTCTCCAGTCTGCTGGTGCACATCAGTGGTGTCTGTGCCATGGGGACAGCAGGCAGTGCCTGGCCACCCCCTTGGGCTTGTTCTGCTTGGCAGGGCTACCAGGAATGGCTGGGGGAGAAAATTCTGGTGTCTTCATGCACCTTGGTCTTGACCCTGCCTGCAAATATGATCCCTTTCCTTGTTTTTCAGATGCTTAGTTTAGCCTCCAGAAAACCCTGAGGAAGAGAAGTTGAGCTGGCTGTAATCCTCTTGTGTCCCCTCTTGACTCTCCTGTTGGAAAACACCAGGTGTGATGCCAGCCTGGTTCAGGCTCTGCATCCTCCTTTGTTCCAGCAGGACAACTGCTCACAGTCCTGGGAGTCAGCCCAAGAGTTTGAAATGCCTGGCTGAAGTAAATTCAGGAGCTCTGTCCTCTTCTAACCCTAACCAAGACTGAGATCTCCCATTTTGTGGCTGGGAATGATGTTGCTGGCATCTGCACACAGTTGGCTTAGGCATGGAAAAGAAGGATTAAACACTTTGTGCTATATTTGTAAGCAGAATAAAACAGGTTTTGATTTCCATTTAGAGCAGTCCATGCAGTGACAGGTTTCATATGCAGCACTACGATAATTTCATTCTAAAATGGTTTTAACCTATTTGTGAGTGAAATCACTAGATTGGAAATGTAGCCAAAAGGTAGAATTTATATCCATTTTTGTGATTAATAGCCACCAGAGTTTCTCAGTTTGTGGCTTGCTTTTGGTTTGGCTTTGTGAATTAAGGTCCAGGCCTAATCTTGGGAGCTGATCTCTGGGGCTCTTGGGAAGAAGAGCCTCACTACAGAAGGAAAATTGGCAAGTGACTTGTAATTCTGCAAAGAGCAGAATTATTGCGAGATTGCACTGCTTGGGTGAGAAACATCACCTGGGGTTGGGGAAAGAGCAAGGAGGGTTTCTTGGATCAGGCTGGAAAAGCAGCTGTGCTGAGCAGTTTGTCAGTGGTAATGGGAGGCTCAGACAAGTCCTGGTGATCTGGTAGACGAGGCAAACTCAGTGTAGGGTGGGACATTCTCTCCTGAAGATTCTTTTGTGCCTTTAGGAAGCAAAATGCCAACTCTCTGTTTTTCCTTTTAGGTATTCTCCATCATAAATATCTTATTTAGAACTAAATACAAATATTCACTCTCTGGATCTCTTAAAGGTACTGGAAACTTAAAACATTAAAGTTCTTAACTTTCCATTTGCATTGTATTCAAAAATGAGAAATTGTGGTAAAACATGAGTATCCAGAGGAAGTGTTTGATTTTTTGTTTGGTCCTCTGGCTTCTATCTGCAACTCCTTTGTGAATTATAACACAAAAAAACCCAAAGAAACAAACAAACAAAAAACCCCCAAGAAAGCTTTTATCTAAAGATGTTACATTCTTTTGTATATGAAGATCTTAATTTCTTTTTGGCCGAGTGGACTGGCCATGCTCACATCTTGATGCATTTCTTTGGTTACCTTAGTGACTCCTGAACTTTGTATTTTAATGTGTTCAGAATTTCTGGGAATGTTCCAGGCATTGATGCACAAAAAAAAAAAATCTAAAACCAAGTGACGAGCAGTCGTGTGTCACGTGGAAATGCATTGAAGTTAATACTGCCCACAGTCCCCGAGTTGTTTGGTGGCAGCCACCCCCGGGTGGGGATCAGATTCTAGTGCAACACTGTTGTGCTAACACTTCCAGAACCCTTGGGTGAGTGAGCCAAAAGTAACTGTGCAAGGGTGGGGAAGGAGCAGTTCTGGAATTAGCTGCTGGCTCACACTGAGCGAGTGAAACCTTTGTTCTTTCACCTCTCTGGGGTGTCTGAGTGGGCTTCAGGTCCGGCAGCACCTGGGGTGTTGAGTAGGGATCAGTTCCTTGTACCAGTAGGTGTCTTGGAAAGTCTGAAGTATCTAACCCCTGATTACATGGAAAAATGCCCTGAAATCCTGGCATCTTTGTTCCTCTGTCCACTGAAACTGCCTTTATGAGTTGTTAGCTTCAACTTTCTCAATTGTGGTGCTTTTTTCTTGGATAGGTAGAATTTTATAAGCCTGTTATAGGGTAAAGAGCATATTTCTTTGTAAAAGCCCTGCTAACCCTTTCAGAATCCCCAGATAACCTGTAGTTAAATGTGCAATCATGTGTCCTGGAGTCCCCAGAGGTTTCTGTGAGCAGGGGCTGGGATGTGCCCTGGTGCCCCTGTGAGCTGGGGACAGCAGAGATCTGCTCTGAGCTCCTGGGGACTGGGCTGGGAACGGCCAAAGCAAACTGGGCTGTCCCAGCCAGGGCCCTGGGAAGGTGGCCTGTCCCTCCCTGTCCCTCCCTGTCCCTCCCTGTCCCTCCCTGTCCCACCGCACAGCCGCCTGCCCTGGAGTGTGCTGGGCTGGAGCAGCTCCCTGGAGCCGGGCACTGCAAACCTGTCAAAAGTGGTGCCTTGCTGTTAAAGCAAGCTGCCTGTAGAGGTTTTCTGAAAACAACGTCAGACTTCCTCTCCAGAATGATCTCAAACATCCTGATGTTTCTGACATCCAAATAACAACTTTTGGTGTTCTGAAAACGGGTGGCTAAAAACTTCAGTTCCTTAGAAAGACATTGCACTTCAGCAGGACAGGAGTGTTTGCTTTACCATTGCAAGACTTCACTGCATTTCTTCATCTGCAAGACTTTGGTATAGTCTTTGCCAGGCAATTATTATTGTTGTGTTATAGCTGAAAACTTTCAGTGATTCTAGTGATGCTCTTGGGAATGAAACTTAGTGATTGGAAAGTTATTACTCTGGAGTCTCATTCTAAATAAATTTCTTAGATGTCCTTTAGACAGACTCTCTAATGCTGCTCTCACAGTTACAATGCACCCAGTGTGTAACTGCTGCAGATTTACTAGTCAAATATAGGATTTGTTTTGAGTTTAATCTGCATATGTGTCTTCTGGACTAATGAGACCTGAACTGTTTTTGCTCTCTAGTAAAAACAAAGTTATCCAGGTGGTAGTATGATATGTCTGACATGTTTATGGTCTTTTTTCCAAAGTAAAAATACTCCAGATGGTAGGTTTGGTGGTGTATCTGTTGTTTCCCAGTAGTTCCTTGCCTCTTATTTAATAAATAATTAAATCTTTCTGTCCATGTATGTATTAATCTAGGTTCTCCTCTTAGGCTTGTTTTGTCAGTAACTAGCTAAAAATTTCCCTCTGACTCATTGCTGCTCCTCTCACATTTGGAAGTCCATTCACAGGTTCAGAATTTGAAGCTCACAGGGCACTAGTGGAGTTGTGTTGCTGCTAATAGCCCCCTGGTGGTAGCTGGGGCAGTGATTTCTCCTTTTCACCTTTAAGTTAGGAAAGAATAAACCCTTTCTTGCTGCTCTAATCAGATCTGCAGGTGACCTCTGTGTGTGTGTGTGTGTGTGTGCATTTGTGAGTACCTTTGTGTGTAAAATGGATTTACTTGGCTGTAAAATGTGTTTCTAATAAATAAATTGATATGTGGCTTGTAAGTGGATATGGACAGCTGACCTGTGTGTGTCTATTTAGGTTCCACTGGCTGAACATGAAGATAATTTTGCATCCATGTGTAAGAGAAATCTAATACTGATTTGTCAGCACAGGGAGGATCTGTCCCAGCACTGCACAGGGGCTGGGACGTGTCCTGTGCTCCAAGGGGGTTTTAATGGCCAGAGGTGCCATGGGCACTTCCTGCACTTGTTTGTGGTGCTGCAGTGCCCAGTGACTCTAAACCCATGCTTGAGCTGTGACTGAGACATGTCCTGACTCAGACAGAGGTAACCTTCACACTACATGTAGCTGATACAGTTCATGAGCTCTTACACCTTTGCTTTTCCCAGCCAGAGCTACTTCAGCATTTCCTGCTGCACTCCAGCTTTTCCCCTTCATAAGTGGCTTGGCATTCTTGGTGATCCTGGGGGAGAACTCTGTGATAGTAATAAAGGATGTATTCTTTAAATAGTGTTTTTGTAAAGACTGCATTTATTTCTTGCCTTCCAAGTGAAAAAGTTGGATTTCAAATGGTGGAATGCATGAAATGTAATTTGTCTGTGGAAGTTGTTCTTTGTTCAGTGTATAACCAGTGTCTCTGGGTGTGAGTAACAGGATTTGCTTCCTAAGTGGATTCAGTCATGGGGAAAAGAGATGGACAGTAATGCAAAAGCATAAATAAAGCTTCTGTGCTACTGCTCTGTGAATGGAAGAAGTGTGGAACACGCTGGGGTGCATGGGTGGAACTGTGCTGTGCAAACTGGGTGTGTGAGTGACCAACTGGACAAAATGGGAACAATGGCTGCTTGCTTCAACACTGTTTCCCTTTCACTGATGGAGGAATAATTTCAGTAGGTTGTTAGAGAATGCTAAATATGTAGTATAATCTATTTTTCATCTTTACATTTTAGGTCAGCAATTTGGCTTCCAAAATTGGAGTTTGTCTGCGTTCAAAGCTGTTTGCCTACAGTAACCTGCTCTGGTTGGAAGTGAACATGTCTCAAGTTCAGATTCAGAATCCTTCTGCTGCCCTTGCAGGGAGCCAAATACTGAATAAAAACCCATCTCTTTCACAGCCTTTGAGTATTCCTTCTACTACCAGTTCTTTGCCCTCTGAAAATGCAGGCAGACCTATCCAGAACTCTGCTTTGCCCTCTGCTTCAGTTACATCCACCAATGCAGCTGCAGGTAAGATACAGGGTCAGTAGCTGGGTATATTTTTAATGCTTATAGTTTGGCATGATATATTTCTGATGCCTTGCACCTACACGTAATTTCAAAGTAATATTTATGCAACTGCAGTAGCTCCTTATGGAATGAAATCTGTTGGAGACAGGTATGAGACTTACATAAAGTTTCAGCAATTAATTGATATGTTAGTAATAGTAAAGAATATTTTTAGTTGTATGACATTAAATTTTTGAAACATTGCTATCAATATTTTCTACCAGTAGCTTGCTTTAAATATGAAAAAGTGTTGTTTGAAATAGTTTGTTTAGTTCTGTTACCTTTAGTTCTTTTATGACCAGTTTAATGATAAATACATTATGCTAACAAAATGCAATAGAGCAAATAAAGGGTAATAAAAAATAGCTAATAGAGGAAAATAGGAAAAGGGAAATGAAATTAACTGAGTTTTTGAAATTATTCAAAGCAAGTGCTGATGAGGAATACTTGGAAGATTTGGTCCTTGACACGTGCTAGCTAAGATGTGAGCTGTATGCAGGAGTCTTCTGACTTCATACTTCTGGCTGGCATTAGAACCTTGAATTTAATGATGGTGCTTTTTAGGCATGAGCACTGCTTGGCAATCCCAAAGTTCAATAGATTGTTACCAGTCTGGCCACTGAGCAAAGCTGTCTGTTCCAGTATTGCAGACAACTAGATGCTAAGGCACTGAGATTTCTTTTTGTAATTGAAATTTGTAGCAGAATTCAGTTGTCAGTTAATTGATCTGATCTTATGTAACCTTTCAGCTCCTTCAAACATGGCAAACCCCAAAGAGAAAACCCCCATGTGTCTCGTGAATGAATTAGCCCGTTTCAACAAGATTCAGCCTGAGTATAAGCTTCTGAGTGAGCAAGGTCCAGCTCATTCTAAGGTAAATGTTCATACCAGTTTCCTCCTGCTGCTGCTCCCTCACCCTCAGGAGTGGGAAGGCAATGTGTGTGATTTTGCTGCAAGATAATCCAGAGTACTGGAGAGGAAAGGGAAGCCCCCCCAGAGCATCAGTGGTAGGGAAGTGTGAAGCTGGTACCTGGGAAGTAAAAAGTTGGGTTCCCAAAATGTCACATGAGCTTCAAGGTGTGAAGGAGTTGACATTTACAAAAAGTACTGGAGTGACATTCAGAACATCTGTTCAATTGTGTTTCATTCACCTGTGGGCATGTAGAAGCTTTAATGGTACAGTGTGAACTTAACTTTCTTCAAACTGCTGAAAAATATCTTTAGTAAGTGTTTCAGAGGATTAAAGCAAGAGTGGAGTTGTGAGTCCAAGGGTGAGTTTCAGTCTGCTGTTCAGTGCCATGGGCACAGCAGCAGTCCTGGGGCTGTCACTCTCACACTGCTCTGAGTTTTTAGCCTGTCACATCTCATGCAGGATGCTTGCCAGCCACAATTGTTGTGAAATTCTTAGTTCGGTAATCGGGAAAATCCCGTTCATGTCCAAAGGGATGGAAATCTGGAGATGCCATGGGAGTTAAGGAGAGCTTGGATTACCATTTTCTCAACTCATGCATCACTGAAAGACTCAGTGTTTTGTGTAAGAGGGTCTAATAAATTCTGAATTCTGAAGCAGCTTTTTACAAAATGCCTGTTTGTGATTTTGAGGTGTTTACAGTGCAGCTGACTCTTGGGGACCAGCATTGGGAAGCTGAAGGAACTAGTATTAAAAAAGCTCAACATGCAGCAGCTGCCAAAGCTTTGGAAGGGACAAAATTCCCAAAGCCTACAGCTCGTCCATCTCGTAGTGAAGGCAAGAATCCAGGTATATGCCACAACAAACTGATTTAAAATAATGATACATAGAGACAATACACCTTTCTGCTTTTGGTATGTATTGAAGTTGCATAAGGATGAATAAAAACTGTGATTCTGCCTGTTTAACAATGGCAATGTCAGCTAGCAAGTATTTATTTTGTCTGTGCATCTGTTCTGTAGGTCATTTTCTTTTGGCAATTACCTTACACCAGACCTCTTGTACTGGAGTACAGCAGATTTCTGAGCCACTGAGGCTTGTGGTAGAAAAAAAAAAGACACTTAGTGGCTGTTCTTTCTGCAGTGAGAAGGGCTGTGAGTCAGTTCTTCATGCCCACAGTATCAGCACTGAGAGAAGTGTTGTAGCCCTCAGTAGCCGTTTACCTGCTTTGTGACAAGGCAAGTTGCAATTTGGAAGTGAGGAGTCATAGAAATCCTTCTTAGGTTGTTGAGGACAGAGAAATGTTTGATCATTCTCAGTAAGCAGGAGACACAGAAGGGATGTAGCATGGCTGGTAACTTAAAAGTGTATTTGGAGAAATTTCTTTACTGCAGAAAATTCATTTTCTGCACTTAGTTAGATATGCTGTAAACGGGGGTAAATTAGCAGCTTCAGAAATCAAAAGCAAAATAAAACCGCCCAAAACAAATCCAAGAAGAGCTCCCAGTAAATTCACTTTCTGTAACAGGATTTGTCACAACAGTACTAGGCTGCTTTAATGTGCGTCATCTAGGCTTATTCTGGTCTTGTTCATTAGGAGTTCTGTTTGGAATTCAGTCATTTAAGATGCTGCATGTGGCAGAAGTTGAGCTCATTTTTCCCTGCTGTGAGCCAGCAGTAAGAGTTTGTTTGAATTGTCTCAGTTCATTGTGACAGCTGGACAACCCTTTCTGTTCTTTCCTGCAGACAGTGTCACCCCCACAGTGGAGTTGAATGCACTTTGCATGAAGCTGGGGAAGAAGCCCCTGTACAAACCCATCGACCCCTACACAGGGATGAGATCCACCTACAACTACAGCATGCGAGGTGGCACCTACCCCCCACGGTGGGTACCTGGGGCTGGGGCTCCTGCCCGGAGCTCTGCCTCCTGGAAACGCCTCTGTCCCTCCAGGGACACTCAGCTTGAGAGGCAGGAGCTCTGGAGCAGGACACCCACCAGTATCTGTAACTTGCTTTATTTCCAGTGCTTTGTTTCTTTGGGGTGGGGAAGGGAGCTGGGCTGAAAGCTGAAGTGTCTTTGAGAGCATTCAGGTATAGCCAGCTTCATTAAGCAGATGGCTAAATATGAGGGGAATATTTCTTGCATTTCCTTTCTGTGTAAAAGCAAAAGTAAAGAAAACAGTTTGATGCTTCTTCTGAAACTATTAAAGTTGCAGTTTAAAGAGTTTCCTGTAGGCATAGGAACTTAAAATTCAAAACTTCCTGGCCTGCCAAGTCTGTAGAAGCACAGTTATGTTGTCTCTGTGTAGCACTTGGTCAGAAATGTGTTCCTATTGTAAAGCAAGGAATGTCAATATTTCTTTCAAAGGTAGCTCACTAAATTCTTTTAGGCTCTAAATCAAAATTTGGCTTTTTAAAATGAGTGCTTCAGTGCTGGTGTGGTTATGGTATCCAAGAGATTGACCCACATCTGACTTGGGTGTCTGTTTGCTTTGTAGGCCAAATCATTTGCTTATTTCTCTCTCTCTTTGCAGGTACTTTTACCCATTTCCTGTTGGGCCTTTACTTTATCAAGTGGAGCTTTCAATTGGAGGGCAGCAGTTTCATGGGAAGGGAAGAACAAGACAAGCTGCTAAGCATGATGCAGCTGCTAAAGCTCTGAAAGTTCTGCAGAATGAGCCCTTGCCTGAGAAACCAGAGGTGGGAATTAATCTTAGTGTTGTAAGCATAAGTTGCTAGAATAAACTGGGATGTAATTGTACATTTTTTCCTTGTTAAGAGGAAGGGGACAGTTGGGAAATCTAATTCTGTGTAGCAGTGGTGACATACTTGTGTCAATATAAACACCTTGATTTGAAAGGATAAATTTCTATGGAACTAGAATTTTCCCAGATGAAGTTATGTTAATTTTTTTACTGTCATATTTTTCCACAGCAATGTTGTAGACCTCTGTCAGATATGAGCACTGGAAGCATAGATAGGAATTAATATTACCAGGTACAGATCATACACAAACTTCTGAAGAAGTGCATAAATGGGCAACATAAAACTCAGGCATGGATTTACTTCCTGGGACAAATTCCTACATGATTTTAGAAAGAACCATGGACGTTCTAGAAGAGCAGTGAAAGTAGTAGACTCATACACACATTTTGATAGAAATATAGGAAGTCAATTTTTATCCTTTCATATATTTATGGCTGCCCAGCACTTTCCATTCCAATACCATTATTGTGTCTTTCGTGGTTTTTTGTGGAGTGGCTCTAGGCAGAAGGTGTCACTTTGAGCACAGGAGTTGCTTTGCTGCTGGGCTGGCTGGGAGCCTGCACCCCTTTGTGTGTGTTGGCTGCTTTGGGCAAAGAGAGAACTGTAACTGCAATCTGGGGAGTGTGGGAACTGCATATGGAGTCTGGCTGTGTGCTGAGAAAGAAGGAACATGAAGAATTGGACAAGAAGGTAACAGGGGGTCTCAGACTGAGAAACAAATAGCTGGGAACTACCAGGAATGGCAGAGCAAGAGGCTGGAGGAGATGTGAAGTCAAGGGATGCTGAGTTAGAACTTGGTGTGTGTGGGATTGCCCAGGGCACTGGGCAGAACCCTGGGTCTGACAGGTCAGGGAGGAGGCTTGGGAGGCACTGGTGGAGGTGCTTCAGGTAAGGGAAAGCTCTCCTGGAGGAATGCACACTGGAGGATGGAGGCTCCCAGGGGTTACAGATGCTGCTGGGAAATGAGAGTGATGCTGGGAACAGGAGCTGGGGCTTGGGCTGAGCCCTGCTCTGAAATCTGAGCTGGGCACTGGCAGAGGGTGGGCAGGGGCCAGCTGGTCTTCATGCAGGAGAGGCCAAAGCAGAGGAGGATGTTCCCCTTCAGTGCTGGGAACCCCAAATTCTGGGATATTGCTCTGTCAGTGGTGCAGAACATCCCCTTTCTGTGCCCACCCTGGTAACAGTTGGGCTGCTCTCGTGGGCCCTTTTCCCCCTCAGAGCCAGGGAGAGCAGCTCTGCAGGGCTCACATGGCACTGAATTATTCTCTGTTCACTGCTGTAGAAATGCTTCAGTGCAGGTCACTTTCTGAAAATGTATAGAACTGTGTTTTGGAGTTGGATAATGTGATGTCCTCAGAACAAACTGCAGTTGTAGAATGTCTCATTCTGTGTGAGGGGTGTAAATCCAGAGGTAGAGGAAGTAAATAATGCAAGAGACTGCAAGAAGGGAGAATTATTTTATTAATAAAACAGGACCTGAATGGTGTCTTGACCCTGAGAAAACTGCATTTGTAATTGTATTTTTCAACTTATATTTGACTTGTCTGTAGAAGGAGCAGTAGGAAATGCAGCTTAGGGAAAGGAGAGTGGGCCTTGGAACAGGGTGTGCTGGTTTATAACAAGCACTTGGGTAATCAAGTTGTCATTTAAGGTGATGAAGGTAGAATAAGGAAGGTTGTGGTGCTGAGTGGACCAGGTTCATTCCTGCATCCAGTGAGGCAAGGGCCTGAGAGGATGCAGCAGTGTGGGGTCATGAGAGATGCTGTTAAAAATGCCTGTGTGCAACAGAGGCCAATGAAGATTTCAGAAGCAGACATAATCCTGATACTTCCTAGCAGTCATTTATGTTGCCAGTAACTTTCCTTTTAAATGTAGTTATTTTGGTGTATCCCATTTGTGTGTATGCTTGTGTAAACAGAATATTCTAATGTTTGAACTCATGTGTTTTAACGGGGAGTAATTTTGTTACTTTTTTTATTATTTGGGGGGATTTTTTACAAATTTTTGTTTTTATGGAATTTTACTTTTGTGTTTTTAAATTAGAAGATATTCAGTGCATAATAACAGTTGGGCTCAATGATCTTAGAGATCTTTTCCAACCTAAATGTTTCTGTGATTCTAAGAAGAAATCATTGAGTAAAATGATTAGACTACAGGGGAAAGAATGATCATTTCCCACACCTTTTTTTGGGCTGCACATCTAGGAGCAAGTGGCAGGAGAAAACATGTAATAATATTTCTTGGCTGTTGGCTGGACCAGGGCCTGCCTGAGGAGCTGAGTGAATGTTGGAGCTCTGGGAGGGAGATTCCCGGGGACCCTCGGGGGCTGGGCTGGGATGTGCTGGGGAAGGAGCAGTCTGGGCTTGCTTGGAGCGTTCAGACATGACAAAGCATTGACTTAAAGCTTAGGAACCATGGGCAGCTGGGTCCTAGCACCACTCTTAGGCAGGAATTCTAATTTTGCCTGAAAATTTGCTTGTGTGTTTGTTTCCAAGTCCCTTGGTGAATATCAGCTGCCCTTGGTGCCCCTGATGTGGAAGGACAGGCTGGGACTGGTGGCTGTGCTTGGTCAGTTCTGGGCAGCACCTCCTGCGGTTCAGCATTTGCTCACCAGCACTCTTGAGGAAGAGAAGGGAGCTGGAAGGAGTTCCTGGAATTCCCTCCTGATGGAGTACAGGGCCTGTGGAATTTGCTTGAGCGATGTGATGAGAGCTAAGAATGGTAAATGCTTCAGGGTCTCGTTCAGATTTAGAGGCACATCATTCTTGGAGACTTTGGTCAATGCAAGCATGCAAAATACCTCAAAAGCAGACTTTAGGCATCATCTGCCTTGAAGTGTGCAGGGAAAGGGCAGACTGTGTGTGTATGATTATTTTTGATTTTTAAAGTCAACTGATCCAGAGCTCAAGTAGAGGCAAGATAATCAGTAAAATAGCTATAGTCTATTAATGGTTATTTTGCTAATAGTTCACTCTTTTTAGATGAAGGTATTGAGAAAAAAACCCTTCATTTTGCACTGTGCACACAGACTTGGAATGTGTTAACAGCATACACTGCAATAGAGCAGATCATTCCATTCTATTTATTTGTATTCTCTTGAGAGGATATTAAATGGCAAAATTTAATCCGTGAAGAGAAGTCATGGTCATCTTCACAAAGAAAAGCATTGGAATTTGAAAAACTAGAATTTATCTGAAATTACAAGGAGAGGAAAAGTGTTTGTAATGGAAGTTGTTGTGGCAGTGTTGGTGGGTGAGGGCAGGGACAGACCCTGGCAGTGCTGGGGTGAGCGTGGCCCTGGGAGTTCAGGTGTTGCTCCTGGGCACGTGCTGCTGTGCTTTGGGACTTGGCAGTTGCACTGGGCTTTGGCAGCTGCTGGTGGAGGCTTCAGGCTGCTCTACTCAATCTCGGTGTTGCTCCTTTTTGCTCCTTTTTGCCCCGGGCAGGATGCAGTGCCAGGCTGGGCTGTGGGCAGGGCTCTGGGGCTGCCCCTGCCTTGGCACCACAGGGCCAGGGCTGGGCCCAAACTCCAGCCTGTGAGAACAGTGGGAAGTCTGATGGGACAGTGGGAAAAGTGAAAATTCAGATTAATTTTATCAACTGTTTTTTTTCTAAGGTGGGAAAAGCCTGTCTTAACTGGTGGGATAAAAAAATCCTTTGTGTCTTAAACTAACCTGTTTGTAGCAGGCACGGGGGATGCTCACTGCCATCCAACAAGTTTTAATCTATGAAATGAAAGCTCTCCAGCTCAGCTCCCCTGCTGCTGCTCCAATAAGATACTTACATCATTTTATTACCTGGTTGCATAACTAGTATTGTGGCATGATACAATCAGTGATATTGTTGCTGTTCATCTTTATCATAATCTTCCCAGTATCACTGCTGGACACGTAGTCCTGACATTTCTCTGTTGCTGCTGACATGCCTTAGCTCATGTTGATGCCAGCATCAGTGAAAACACTTTTGGAATCCCAGTCAAAGTTTTACCTGGGGCTATGTGGGAGTGCTGTAGGAAAGCTTCACTGGCAGTGCTGTCCCAGCAGGTTTGAGTTCTCAGAGATGGTCAGGGTTTGATTTGGGGCAGGTTCCTGATAGGATGCTGTTGACATGAGACAACAAAGCTGCTCACTTACAAGGGAGCATGTGAAAAGACAGGACTGTGCCAGGGGCTCGTCAGCCATCCCTCATTCACATTGGTCCCACTGTCAGAATCTTTATTTTTCCTGCCCTTTCTCTTACCTGATCCTGTCTTAGTGCTTTTGGTGCAAATGTCCAATCAGTATATGAAAATTGTATTTCATAAAGGTACTTCCATTTGGAAATCAGTGCACTCAGCACTTCAATTTCGTTTTCTGTAAACACATTTTTAAACCTATTGGCCCTTATTCCATTTGTTCTTTCTTGTAATAAGCACATGAAAATATGAGGGTTTGAAAGCTTTTACACATTCACCTTAATGAGCTTCTTGAGATTCAGTTCTGTAGTAAGTGGGCTGCATTTCTCCACATTTATGTAACATGGCAGTAAAGGTTAGAGTACTCAAAATTTGGAGAGTTCAGTAAAGTGGTTGAATGGATAAAATTCAATTTAATAGGATCTTTATTTTAAATAGAGTATGCTTCTTTTAGGTTAACGGAAAAGAACCAGATGATGAAAATCTCAATAAATCTGAAATAAGCCAAGTTTTTGAGATTGCACTTAAAAGGAACTTGCCTGTGAATTTTGAGGTATGTTTACTTTACAAGCTCTAGATTTGTTTTTATTAGACTATTAAGGGTACACATTAAGTTGAGTCTCTCCTAGATAACCCAAACAACTGACTTTTAACATGTCTTGTTAGTTGTGAGTACACTTTAACCTTTGGAAGTCACCCTGATTGTTTTGGAGTTTATATGGTAAAGGAAAGAAAAGAGAAAAATCCACCTGTTCACAAATTCATGCTCTAAAATAATCACATGGAGTGAACAGCTGTGCTGTGGTTGTCTGTGCAATCTTTTTTCCAAGCTTTTTGAAAAAAACACTTATTACAGTGAATAACCAAAACACAACCCTGCACTAACAATTAGAACATGGAAGTGCAGAGTGGAGGCAAAAGAGTAGAGCTCACTCTGAAAGACACATATGGAAGTATTTGCTTAATGAAGCACTGATCTGGACTACCCACGAGTGCAGAATCTCACAAGTAGGTTTCTTTTCTTGCCATGAGGTGACCTCATGTGCATCTGACTTTCCTTTCCCTTTGGCCTGGCTGCTTGCTGCCTCTTTGTCCCTCCTTGATCATTTCAGTTATCTTAAATCAGGAGCTTCCACAGGAACACCTCTGTTTCACTAAAATATTAATTTATCATGCTGCTTTCCTGAGCTGGCAGAGTAACATTTAAGCCAACTACCTGAATTATTATAGTAAGAAAATGCAATTGTGTGTAACTAAATTGCTTCTGAAGCTGTTCTCTGAAATTTTACATGAAACTTTCAATTATTGCAGATTAGCCTGAGCATCACTGGTAAAAATGCACTGTCACACAAAGCCAGTTGTGGGTGGAAGCTCTTAATTCATTCTTAGTGTTTGACTATATAGATATTTTGGAGTATGATGTGTTATGAATGGAGGTAAAAGCCTAAATCTGTGGGGGGCATCTATCTTTTAGATGTCTCCAGAATTCCTCAGAACTTCAGAGTTCAGAAATCAGAATTTCTGGACTAAAATGTTACATCCCAAAGAGTTGCTTTCCCTGTCATGTTTTATTCCTGTACCATGATATATTTAATGGGTGCTGTTAACTGTGGGCAAGTACACACTGGTGAAATAGAACAGTCCTGTTTTTATACTGAAACAGTAAATTAAATAAGATGGGTTAGTGGCTTGTGTAAATACTGTTTACTTCTTGCTGCATCTGATCTTTTAAAAGCATATGCTTTGTTGGGTGGGAATAGGTTATCAGAGTGAGTATGATTTACTTTTTGGATTGTATGAGAATCTCAAATCTCTTTATCCTTAGTTCTTGAGAGAAGTTTGCTATAAACAATGTGCCCTGCCATTTTTAATAAGTGTTTATCACGCTTTCACTCAGTTTTTCCCTCTGAAACAGGTGACCAAGGAAAGTGGTCCTCCCCACATGAAGAGTTTTGTAACCAAGGTATCAGTTGGAGAATTCATGGGTGAAGGTGAAGGAAAGAGCAAGAAGATCTCAAAGAAAAATGCTGCAATAGCAGTCCTAGAAGAACTGAAAAAATTGCCACCCCTTCCTACGGTTGAGAAAATGAAGCCACGAATCAAAAAGAAAACAAAATCAATAGTGAAGGTAAGGGAAAAAAGGTTGGAATTTTGGCTGTGTAAATAATCATCAGAGAGGCTTTTCTGAGTCAGTTATAAATACTCCAGCTGCTCAGCCTTTACCAGCCCTTGGTGCAGCAAATGAGCTGGTACTTTTCTCCCACTCTAATGGGGTTCTGACACCACTTTCATAGCAGTTATCAGTAAATTCAGGATGAAAGAGAAACCTTATAAAGGAAAGATCAGCACATAAAAATCAAGCTCTGACTTTCAAGCCTCAGATGTTACAGCTTTGAGTTTTACTTGATTTTGGTTGTACAAATTCTCCTGCAAGCTTGTCCCTCCTAATATAGCAGGATTAGAATCTGTAAAGCTATTAACAGGGTAGGTTATCTGTGGTCAAGTGTGACAGCAGAGCCAAATAAATGGAGTATTTCTCTTTGGCTGTGACAGTGTTTCATTAAGCAACTTTTATTTCAGTATTTTTAAAGTCTAGAGATGAATTAATTCGGTGGCATGCTGCATTTTGTCAGTTAAACCAAATATTCATAAAGTTTGGCTTATTTCCTAAACACTGTTCTATGTAGCTGCAAACAAGTCCAGAATATGGTCAAGGAATGAATCCCATTAGCAGACTTGCCCAGATCCAGCAGGCCAAGAAGGAGAAGGAGCCTGAGTACATGCTCATCACAGAACGGGGGCTGCCCAGGCGCAGGGAGTTCGTCATGCAGGTGGGTGACATGGCACAGCCCTGGGGGTGTGACAGTGACCAACACAGCCCTGGGGTGTGACAGTGACCAACACAGCCCTGGGGGTGTGACTGTGACCCTGGCACAGCCCTGGGGGTGTGACTGTGACCATGGCACAGCCCTGGGGTGTGACAGTGACCAACACAGCCCTGGGGTGTGACAGTGACCAACACAGCCCTGGGGTGTGACAGTGACCCAATACAACCCTGCGGGTGTGACAGTGTCCCACACAGCCCTCGGGTGTGACAGTGACCAACACAGCCCTGGGGGTGTGACAGTGACCAACACAGCCCTGGGGTGTGACAGTGACCAACACAGCCCTGGGGGTGTGACTGTGACCCTGGCACAGCCCTGGGGGTGTGACTGTGACCATGGCACAGCCCTGGGGTGTGACAGTGACCAAGGGAGTTCGTCATGCAGGTGGGTGACCAGGCCAAGGCTCTGGGGTGTGACAGTGACCCACCCAACCCCGGGGGGGGGCCGGTGACCAACACAGCCCTGGGGTGTGACAGTGACCTTGGCACAGCCCTGGGGGTGTGACTGTGACCATGGCACAGCTCTGGGGTGTGACAGTGACCATGGCACAGCTCTGGGGTGTGACAGTGACCAACACAGCCCTGGGGTGTGACAGTGACCTTGGCACAGCCCTGGGGTGTGACAGTGACCCAACACAGCCCTGGGGTGTGACAGTGACCAACACAGCTCTGGGGTGTGACAGTGACCAACACAGCCCTGGGGTGTGACAGTGACCCTGGCACAGCCCTGGGGGTGTGACTGTGACCATGGCACAGACCAATTTTTAAAAAAAATCACAGCCAATTAAAAAAAAAATTGCACAGGGCACCAGTAGTCTATTTGCAACTTCCTAATGTTTTAATTAACAGAAGTATTAATATTCTGCTAAGAGATACTAAGCTGCTTATATTTTGTAATGTCGAATTTATTAACACTAACCTGTGTGCCCATGGTGAGATGATGAAGTACAGTTCTTTGTGTGACTTCTGTTTGGGTTCCTTGTGCTTGAAGGCCAGTGATTATTGATAAGAAATGACAACAACTTGCTTAGAACAATGATCACTTAAACTGTTCTGTGACTCACAGCATGCTGGAGACACAGCTCACTAATAAGGGAATCCCCACACTACTGCCTAAGAGTTGAATTTTCTTCCTCTTCTGTCCAGGTGAAAGTTGGTGTACACACAGCTGAAGGAATGGGCACGAACAAAAAGGTTGCTAAACGCAATGCAGCTGAAAATATGTTGGAAATTTTAGGTTTCAAAGTCCCTCAACCTCAGCCTCCAAAACCAGCATTAAAGACAGAAGAGAAGGTGAGTCCTGAGGAAGCAGCAGCTGGTTAATGCTGCAGCAAAGGCTGGGCTGAACAGAAGCAGCTTTGCAAGGCAGTAGCAGGGTAGGAAGTTCATTCTCTCTGCCCTAGCCAGGAAACAATTGTATTGAGGGGATTGCTCTCTGAAAAAATATTAAATATCCAGTGTTTTGGATACATTAAGCTTTTGAGTTTTCAAGTAAATCAAAGTCTCATCAGAAGGATAAATGAATGTATTATTTTTTTATGAAATGTCTCAGAAGCTGTGATAATCGGTGTGTTGGTCTTAGAAACTTGCAGGCTTGCAGGTTATAGTAGTCTGGAAGCAGTGGTTTCACACAGCCCTGTCACAGTTGCAGTGAGAAGTTTGTTAGGGGTCTGTCTGGTGGGTCCCTTAGGGAAGGAGCCCTGAGTTCTGCTGGTGATTCAGCAGACACTGCTAGGGAGTTCAAACAGCAAATCCAGGCTTGGTTTTCTCCTTTTCATGTCTGTGCTCATCTGTGTGCAGTGTGCTCCCCTCAGCAGTACCAGTGACTAAAGGCAGTTTAACTGGCTTTATTCTGGTATCTAGTTCTGGGGAGCTCTGCTCATAATACCACTTCTCTGGGATGTGGGAGTTTTAGGCCTTCAATTAATAAGAATCACTGGACTTTCTTGATAGCAATGTAATTATTGATGTTTTTGAATAATAACTTTTTCAGAAAAATTTTGACTGGTCAGATCACCTGCATCTTGAAAACTTTAAAATTTGGGGGGAAAAAAGGTTTTAAAGGGATATGGTGTGTTTGAGTTCTTTTCCTTTTATTTTTAAGACCCCAGTGAAGAAACCAGGTGATGGAAGAAAAGTTACCTTCTTTGAGCCAGGCTCTGAAGAGACTTCAGCCAGTGAGTAACCTGCTGAGAGAGCAGGGCCCTGCTGGGGGTGGCAGGTCTGTCCCCAGTCCCTTCAGCAGTGCCATGTAGCACCCTGGGATGGGCAGAGCTGTGCAGCTGCTGCCTTGCAAACCAAATAGAAAGGTTTGGTTCAAACCCCAGACCAAACCCGTGGAAAGGTTTGGTTCAAACCCCAGACCAAACCCGTGGAAAGGTTTGGTTCAAACCCCAGACCAAACCCGTGGAAAGGTTTGGTTCAAACCCCAGACCAAACCCGTGGAAAGGTTTGGTTCAAACCCCAAGAGCTTATTCCTCCCAAGGCCCCTGTTGTGGCACGAGGGTATGACAGGGTGTCAGTACTGGCTGGTCAGCCTCAGGCAGGGGTGGAGAGGGAAGGAATGGCCCTGTCCAGAGCCACCTCAGTCTGTGCCTGGTCTCTGATGACTGAGAGCAGGAGCTGTGGCTGCACTTGTTTCAGGCAGTGAACAGTTGTGGTGCACACACCCAAGGTGGCAGGCTGGAACCAAAATGCCCCAAACCTGGCCACCCTGTGCACAGACATTGCTTTCTGGAATGTCATCTGGTGGGAGAAATTATGGAAAGTTTGTCTATCACCACAGATTGCTGTTCTGGAGAGCATATTTCAGGTACTTTATGTGTTTAAGTATAACTTTGCTGTTTAAATTATAGTAAGTTGGAATTGACTTGGACTTTAGTACTATTTTACTGCATCCATAAGATCTTAGGTAAACTTCCTCACTTCCTATTCAGATTTTGCTATCCTTGTTTTCTGCCATCTACAACTTTTGGCTTTCATCCTTACACTTGAAACAGCTCAACCCTGCAGAACTTCATTAATCTGTTCTGCCATAAAAAAGACTCCTTGTTTTACTTTGGTGACACTGGCTTCCCCACCTTTCCTGAGCACACCTGTGCAAGTTTCATCCATAGCTCTGTGTGAGTTCCCTTAAAAAGCTGTTCTTATTCCTCTTTAATCCAACTTAAACTGTAATGTCAGCAAATTGCTGTCCATTGACTGTGGCTGGGCTATTTGTAAATAGTCTTGTCTCTTGGTGCTGATGTTCCATTTTACCTTTCCTACCTGCTTCTTCTCACCATATTCAGTTTCAGCTTTGCAGACTGTCACTCTCTTTACATCATTTAATGGTGGCTCTGGCCATTCTGTGGTTTCATTATTTGTTCCTACAATGTAAATGATGGAATAAAAAATTCTGAAAGCAAAAGATATGTCTAGAATATGGTTGCAGCTGAGGTGTCTGTGAGCTTGGCTGACCTGGAGAAGCCCCCCCTGGAGGTAAAGGAGGAGCTTCACCCTTTGGCAGAAGCAGGTGTTGCAAGTCAGTAATTCAGTAAGAAAAGTGTCTCTGTGATGCTGGAGCTCTGAGCCTCCAAAGGCTGACTGAGCTTACCAAGTTTGTTAGTATTTCAGAAGTCATTTGAAATGAATTATTTGTTTCCAAAGTGACTTTTGGTGCCTGTGTGTGCCTGCAGGAGGACTGTCAAACAGCAGCTCTTCAGTGTGCACCTCTCTCCTCGCAGGTAATAAAGAAGATGAGTTTAGGATGCCTTATCTCAGCCATCAGCAGCTTCCTGCTGGAATTCTGCCCATGGTCCCTGAGGTTGCCCAGGCTGTAGGAGCCAACCAAGGACACCACACCAAAGAGTTCAGCAGGGCAGCTCCCAACCCCGCCAAGGCCACGGTGACGGCCATGATCGCCCGGGAGCTGCTCTACGGGGGCACCTCTCCCACGGCTGAGACCATCCTGAAGAGCAGCAGCTCCTCGGGCCACTTCCCCCACGGGCCCCTGACCCGGCCCTCCGAGCAGCTGGACTACCTTTCCAACGTCCAGGGAATCCAGGTGAGGGTGCACCTGTGCAAGGCTTCTCCAGAGCTCTCCGAGCCGCTCTAACCTTCTGTTTGTTCAAAAGCTTTTGAGTTCTGCTGGGGAGAGATGAGGTCTGAGCCTGCTGAAATTCATGTAACAGTTTCACTTTACCTGTGACACGTACCAAATTTTACATCTTTTAAAATTTAATTTTCAAACGCACATTTCTGTGCCATTCTCAGCCCAAATTCAGTACTACTCTGAGGTCTTGGAAGAACGAAATTAAAGAAGCATTTTCTGAAAACTGTCCCGATGTAGGAAGACAGTGTGCACTTGAACTTGGCTGATGTGAAATCAGGTTTTCTCACTAATCTGTCATACATTAGCATTTGCTGTAAGCGCTACATTTGCTCCCTTTAATGAGAATTGCATTAAGTTCCTATATTCATATGACAGATGAGCTCAGTGGATCAAAAAGCATAATATAGAAATTTGAAATGCAGACAGCAGTTATCAGAATAAAGGTTCCAGTAACAATCATTATTCAGGAGCCTTGCCAAGGTCTTGTGAGTATTAAAAAACATTGTAAGTGAAGTTAGACTTCAAATAGAGTGGGTTCTACTGACTGAGAGAATGATGAGAAGAAAGGCTCAGCTTCATATGTGGGCAAATAATATGTAGCAGTTGTGATGTACTTCCTGTACTTGGTTAACTGAAAAGAAATAAATCCTTCTCTTTTTTTCAGGTTGAATATAAAGACTTCCCAAAAAATAACAAGAATGAGTTTGTATCTCTTATAAACTGTTCCTCTCAGCCACCACTGATCAGTCATGGGATTGGAAAGGATGTGGAGTCTTGCCACGACATGGTATGATGGGCATTGCTGAAATGCTGCTCTTGGGCCTTCCCTCAGGGGACACCAAGGTTTTATATCACTGCTGGGAGCAATTAGATGTTCTACAGTTCCCTGGCTCATTGTTGTCCAATATTTCACAGGTTCAGAAATAATGATTAATAATACCAGAATCTAATGTAAATAATGCTTATTATGCTGAACATAGGAGCACAGTTTTGGTCTACAAAAAGCACATTTGCTTCATCTTGGTAGTATTTGCATGAGCCCATGACAGTAAATGCACAAAAAGGAATGTATAAACCTAACAGCATCTCAGCTTATTTCCTTATTATATCAGAATGGGCTGATGTTTCATTGGGAACTGTGATACTTGGGCTCACATTCCCAGGCTTGCTGCAGAAGTGGAATCCCCTGTGGAAGAAATGCAGTTCAGCATTGGATAGCAAGAGACGCTCTAAATGTGTTCAGTTCCCTTTATTAAAAAGATTTTTTATTACCAGTAGCTGCAATATTTCTTCGTGAAAGAATGAGCCTGCTATAATGAAACCTGCAGGGGACCTTGGCTGTCAAAGGCTTTAGGTGGAGCTGGTAGGATGTTCCCAGTCTGCTCCCATTCAGAGGAATTGTGCTTTTGGGCTCCAGAGGTGAGCTGAGTGTGGCAGCCTGCAGGAATCACTTGCAATATGTGAATACACTTAGGAAAACCTGATTTTGCTGATTTTTGTGCTAAAAACTGTTGCAGTACTTTCGTAATGGACACAATTTGATAGAGATTTCATTGTTCTTTGTCACTTTCTTTGGACATTTTCGTGCAGCGGGAATCCCCAGTCACAGCACTATCCAATTGTTTAATGAAGCAAGATGAAATTCTATACCTTTGCATTTTCCACCATAACTATGGAGCTTTATTCTTTAAAAATATTACCAAAATAAGAAGATTTGTTTGGGTTAAGTCAGTGCTTTCACTAAGCTACTGAACTGGCCAGAGGCTGAATTGCTGAATGCTCTCTCTTCTCTTTAGGCTGCACTGAATATTTTAAAGTTGCTGTCTGAGTTGGACCAACAAACCACAGAGATGCCAAGGACAGGAAATGGACCAATGTCTGTGTGAGTGATTCCCACGACTTCCCTTGCACTGATGCAAATTAACCCCAGAAGAGTTATTGGAGCAATAACATGTGAGGGGTTTGGTTTGCCAGAAAGGCAGGACCAGAGGGAGGGTTGGAAGATCAGGGCTGTTCTTTCGTGTGTCAGAGGCAAAGCAGTGAGCAGCAGTGAGTGGGTGCAGTGTGGTGGCTGTGCTGTGACCCCAGCCCAGTGTCACAGCTCTGGCCCCAGCAGTTCTGGCCTCCCTTGGCTCAGCTGCCCCTCCCCATCTCTCTGGGAGCAGTGGGACTCTGCACTGGCCTTGGGGTTCCAGCTGCTCCTCTCTCTCTCTTGCAATCTTGTGTGTCACAGCTGAAGGGATGTGCAGGGGTCACAGCTCATTTTCAGCAGAAACATGGAGAGGGTGCAAATTATTCCCTTGGCTGGGTTTGGGAGGAGAGAAAGTTGAGCCTCTCATTGAGATAAACTCTCAAATTAACATTGGTGGGATTAACAAAGTGCTAATTGATTAAAAAAATCGGGGCAGTTATATGGTAACAAATTGTTAAACGCACATCAGATTATTTGTATCCAATTTAAAGCATCTTATTTGTGGAAATAGTGTTTTGTCTCCTAAGTAACAGGTGTTTTCTGATTTTAGATGTGTGAAACAAGAAATGGAAAGTGACCCTCTCCTCAAACCGGCGGGCGCAAACCCTTTGGGACAAACACTGGACAGCACTGCCTGAAACAGGCTCTTGACTGAACCCAAACCTGAAAGCACCAGAGAAAATCAAATGCTTCCTCTTAATGTAACCTAACTGTTGGAGTACTACAGTCTCTACAACCTACTGTAGTGTCTAAATCATAACTGTTGCTTTTTCTTCAGTGATACCTTTTTAGTTTCATTATGTTGTTTTGATTGAAATGACACTATAAATTTTTCATTTAAAAGTTTCTTAATTGTATCTAGAACCATAGCACAGTTTAGAAACTTTGTCCTCTGAGACTGACATGTTACCTGTGAACTAACTTGGGAAGATCATATCCATGTATGTGGTTATTTTGGTTTTATTGGAACAGCAGCGTTTCACTGGAAACAGGCTGTGTCCCACCATTTTTAAAAGCCCCATATTTTCGCAAACCAACCCTAATTATCTAATGGTTGAATGAATTTAAACACTTTAGGAATTTTAAACTTGGTTTGATCATTTTTGGTTAATTTCTAGTTTTCTTGAGTGTGGGGTAGGGGAGCTCGAATGCACCGTGACTTTCAGTGATCTCTGAGCTGTGTTTTAGGGACTGTGTGTTGGTGGCTCACAGCTCACTACAGTACAGGATATGATCTCAATGTAGTGCATATAAAACTGCAGATTGATTTTCCTTGAGTGCTTTATACTGTTTAATTACATCTCCATGTAGGGCTGAAAAAAACGACCTATGTTTATCTATAACTGTGTTGCTTTTGATGTTGTGTTCTGCGCACGGTGGGTGCGCTGAGGTTTGCATTGGTCAGGTACAGCACGATAGCCGCGCGAGTTCAGTACTGCTTCCGTTCATTGTTTACGCTGGAATTTTTTCTCCCCATGGAATGTAAGTAAAACGTAGTGTTTGTCACCAATAAATGGTAATACTAAATTTTTTTTGGTTAATTTATTCCTGTACACCACCACAGGGGCTGCTTTTTTATAGATTTGTAATGCTTGTGCTCTAGTCTGGGCAGTGTGTTAAGCTGTGGAGTGACTTCCAGTGGTTCTCGAGTGCATAGAGAATGTTCTGTGTTCTGTGCTGTGCGGGGTGTGCAGACCTGGCAGGGCAAGGGAATGCAAAGTGACCTGGGTACAGTTTGTTCTTTGTGCCACAGTGTCAGTGCAGCTGTGTTAATGGGAGCTCAAACTGGACTTTAAAGTGAAACTTAAAAGTTCACTTAAACGAGGAACCTGGCCAGTGAATGGGACTTCCTCCATGTAGAGACTTAAACTGTTTCTCGTTTGCTTGTGAGTTGAGCCCAGCCTTGGCTGGGGGCGGTGCTGCAGACAGAGCTGGGTCCTGCCCGCAGGCTGACACGTGTCGCTGTCTCGTCCAGTGTGAGCTACGGTCAGTGTTTACTTACTGTGACCTGCAGGAGCAGCTCCTGACCTGTGTGCAGGGAGCTCCTGCCGCGGAGAGCAGCTCCTGCAGGTGCTCTCTCACAGCTAAATGTCTTGGCCATTTATTTGCATCATCCAAAGCAATCGGGCCACAGGAACTGCAGACCAGATTGCATTGAATCACGTTGGGTGTGATCATCATAAGCTAAAAACCCCCAAACATTGTAAAGCTTTTTTTGTTTTTAATTTTTTTTACATTTGTAGAACTAAAATGCTGTACATTTAAAAATTAAAAGAAACTTGCTAGGCCGAGGCTTTGTATTGCAAATTTTTCCAACTCATAAACTCTTTACTGAACAGTTGCTATTGGAAAGCAGGGAGCACACTGACAGCAGTGGGCCCAGGTTCTCCCCACCTTCATCTGCTGCTGCTGAGTTTTCTCCTGGGGTGGGACTAGAGCTGCTCCTGGGACTTGTTCTGCAGCAGTCACTTGTGCTAGTGCTGTGTTTTATAGGAACCTGGGTTAAGGCACTTGCCACAGAGCTGTTCAGTGCTGCTGAACACCCTGATCCCCTCTTGGGCCTGTGTAAGAGAAGTGTCTCCTGTCCCAGACCCTGCTGCAATCACTGGGACACTCCATGGCACCGTCTGGGTTCTGGGTAAGCTGACATGAGTCTGGATTAAAGTGGGGCTTTGCCTCAGTGCTACAGTCCCTCACTTTTCCTGTGGTCTCCTCTGTGCCTGATGCTGCAAAGGCAGGACACACAGCTGAGACAGAGTTCTTGTTTCTGACTCCCCAAGGAAGAAATAGGACTTTGTGATCCATCAGTCTTGGTTTCAGGATTAAGATTTTAAAGAATTTGTGCCAAATTTTTTGGGAATGTTGACCTGCAAGATAGCTAAAATACACATTTTAGCTCTTGTAAAAGGCTCCATAGGAGGGCCAAATGGGAATGGGGAGCACTGGAGCCACAGCAGTAATCCATTCTGTGAATTTTGTGTTTGGGATTTTTCCTATTCTAAAAGAACAGTGTGTGTAATTTGGCAGAAGATCATGAAGCTTTTTTTCCAACCCCCCTCAGTGTGCTGACTGTTTTATTTTGACTATCACAGTGAAGTTGCTGACCCAACAGTTCAGGGAGATCTTTCCATGGCTTTCTTGATGCTTATCTTTATTAAACAATAAAGTCCATTTGCTGGAAAATCACAATCTGTATTAGAAATGTCAAGACTATTGCAGGCATCTGGTGCTGATTTTCTGGTTTAGGTTACTATTTTGGGAAAGCAGATATATCCCCAAAAAAGTTTGTATTTCTTCATGGTCAGTTCTGATTTTAAAAGAACCCTGAACATAACAGTGTAGCAGTTAAGAGGATTGCACATGAAACATTTCATCTAACAAGGCCTTGTTTAGCAATTCAGGAACATTTCATCTTTTCCTGTCTCCCCTGCCCAGAGAAGAGAATGATTCTGTCCTGGCACATGAGAGATGCTGACAGAGTGAGTCCCTGTGAGGGCTTTTCCACCTGGTTTTGCCAAGGAGAATAAAACCCAAACAAAAAATCCAATAAACTTAATACCAAGTTCTGCTGCAGCTATTGCCTATCTCAGACCTCCCCACTTCCCCTTTCTTGCCAAGCTAGGCAACAGAAATCACGTTTACACTTCTTTTTGTGTTGTGCATGTGACAGGGGTTTGCAGTGTAACAAGATTAGTTTTCCCTGTAATCCTCTTAAAATATCCTTCCTTTGATGGAAGGGCACGGGGAGATGGAGAGATGGGCACGGGGCGATGCGCTCCTGCTGGCTCCTGCTCGGGGAGCACCTCCAGGGTATCGGCTCCACCAGAGCCGCACCACTGCACTCACACCCCGTTCCCAAGGTGAATCTTAGCTATAAAAATCACCGCTCACGGCAGTGCTTGGCTTACAAACTGGGCTGATCTCATCCTTTGCTTTCTCTTCCATTCCTCGCGTTACTCAGTGGCAAACTATTTAACGCAACATCATTTACCTGTGTAAAGCAGCTAAAAGCCGAGTACCTGTGCTGTGTGCCCAGGCAGGGGCAGGGCTCCCCCGAGCCGAGCTCCGGGAGCAGCAGGAGCGGGGCTGGGGCTGGGGCTGAGCGGGCACGGCGAGCAGCGAGCGCTGCGGCTGCTGCGGCTCAGCACGGCCGCGATGGATGTCGGCGCTGCAGCGGCTCTTAACTGCTGTTCTTTACTTTATTTTGCAGAAGAAAATTAAGTGTCCAAAGCCGCGCTCGCCCGTCCCAGCAAAGGAAACCGAACGTACCGATACTGCGGGCTGCCGCCGGCCACGCGGAGCAGCGCCCGCGCCGCGCGGCACCGCGAAATGGCGGCGGCGGCGGCCGCGCCTCCCGCCCCCTGCCCCGGCTGCGAGCTAGCGACAGCGACAGCGGCGGGAGGACGGGACAGGACAGGACAGGACAGGGCGGCCCCTCTCCCTGAGCCCGGCCCCTGAGCCCGGCCCCCTGCTCCCCACAGGGCAGCAGCGGCGCCATGGCTGGGCCCCGCGGCACCGCCCGGCATGGCGGCGATCGCGGCCCCTCAGCGCGGGCGAGCGGGGCGGGCCCGGGGCGGGGCCTGCGGAGCCCATAAATTCCCCCGCGCGGCGCTCCGCGGCCTCTTGCTCCGCATCGGCTGAGGTGGGTGCGAGTACTGGAGGGGCTGGGCGGGTCCGGGATTCTCCTCTGCAGCTTCCCGGGGGCGGGCGGCCAGAGCCGTCGGTGTGCCCCCGAGGCATCCGCCCCGCCGTGTGACCGCCCCGCTCCCGCTCGGCCCGGGCTGTCCCCAAGGGCGCCTCACCGGCCTTGGGCCGCTCTTCCCGGCAAGGTCACGCGGAGCTCCGCGGTGTTCGCTGGTAGCGGTGATGACTCTTTCCCCGTCAGAGCGACAGTGTTGATTATCGCTGTCCAAGCCAGGTCGTGTCTGATGCCCAGCGGAGCGGCCGCGGGCCGGTGCTGACCGTCCGCTGCTCCCGGTACTCACTGTGCTTTGTTTCCCCATTAGGGCGCGGCGGAGCCCAAGGCCTGCGGGAGCCCCGGAGCCAGGCCGGCCATGAGGGCGCTTCCCCGGCGTGCGCCGGCAGGCCCGAGCCTGTGCCAGGGCCAGGCGGTAAGTCTGCAAAATAACTGCTCCGTACCGAGCTAAAACCGCTCCTGTTTATATTTGCTCTTCCAAAAGAGTTCCTGAATTACTTGGGCCGCGCATTTCCAGGGTGGTGGCACTGGAGAGCTGCCAGGTGTGGGTCCCTCCTTCAGGGACCCCGGGATGGGCGGGCCGGGGCTGTCGGGGCTCCTGTCCTGGCCCGGGCACGGCCCGCTCCCGGTGCTCCCGGTGCTCGGGGCCCCGGGCGGCACGGCCCGCTCCTCGTGCTCCCGGTGCTCACTCACGGCCCCTGCTGGCGGGGAACGGGAGCTTCCCATGGACACCGGACCTGGGGCTACAAAAGACAATAATAACTGTTAATTTCTGCCTGACCCCTCTTTTTCTGTTAAATGTCTTGGCTGTATTGAACTCCCCTCTATAACCCCCTTACATCGGTGTTCTCTATTTTTTGGGGAATGTTCCCGTGTGCTGTGTACCTTAGAGCATGCCAACCAGGCACGTTTTGGAGGAAGGATTTACAGGAACGCCCTCTGCCCATAGTTGAGCCAGGGAAGGTGGGAGTGTGGCACAGCTGCTGTGGGTGTGCAGCCACAGCTCCTAGGGACTGCTGGTGTAAGTGATGACTGAATTTTTTCCCCATCAGAGCGACAGTGTTGATTTCTTGCTGTTCAAGCCAGATCATGTCTGATGCACCAGCAGGGAAATGGTGCTGTCCCCCACACCCTGGTGCTAAGGAATGCCCAAAATATTGGAATCAGGGGCCTGATGCTGATGGTTCTCTTTGGCTTTACCCCCAGGGCACTGTGAAGGCAGAAGCTGGGGGTTTGATCCTTGAGGAGACCTGAAATTAAGGCTGCAGCTGACCATGAAGAAGTGTGATGAGGACATTGTCTGGTTTCTCCACCATGCCTGAACCTCTAGCAAATAATAGTAAGTCTTTGAAGTAAGTGAATCACGTGTTAATGAAATTTAAAAAGAAGGGAGGGGAAAATAAAGATGGGAAGAAATATCTTTCTGCAAGGGAATTGCTTCCAGTTTATCCCTAGAGAGCATACTGAAGAGTGTTAATCTAGGTGTTGTAGAAGTGAGAGTACAGGGATTCTCCACCTGCAGAAGCACTGCACTGAGATCATTTGAGCCTCCTTTTCCACGAGGTCCAAAGTGAACAGCAGCCAGCAGGCCAGGAAGCTGCAAGCTGCCCATGTGTGCTCAGCTGGAGCAGCACGGTGGCTTCCAGCTCTGTCCTGTTTGCTTCCCTGCTGCATTGTGTTCAGAGGGCTCGTTTGGAGGGCCCTGTGCACAGACCCCGTGGGTGTTGGGCTGCCCCAGTGAGGAGCAGGAGCCATTCTGGCTCAAGTGTGTCCCTGGGGGAGGTGCTGCTGGCAAGGCTCCTCTGCCCTGACCCTTGCTGGCCAAGCAAGGTTCCTTGCAAAGGGATTGCCAGTGTGGCCATGGCTCTGCCAGGGGACATGGGAGTGTGGCACAGCTGCTATGGGTGTGCAGCCACAGCTCCTAGGGACTTGCTGGTGTAAGTGATGACTGAATTTTTTCCCCATCAGAGCGACAGTGTTGATTTCTTGCTGTTCAAGCCAGATCATGTCTGATGCACCAGCAGGGAAATGGTGCTGTCCCCCACACCCTGGTGCTAAGGAATGCCCAAAATATTGGAATCAGGGGCCTGATGCTGATGGTTCTCTTTGGCTTTACCCCCAGGGCACTGTGAAGGCAGAAGCTGGGGGTTTGATCCTTGAGGAGACCTGAAATTAAGGCTGCAGCTGACCATGAAGAAGTGTGATGAGGACATTGTCTGGTTTCTCCACCATGTGCCTCTTTGTCAGGGGAGAATGGTAAGTCTTTAATTCACCTATGTTCACTGGCTTTAATAAAGAAAGAGGGAAAGAACACATTTTTCCAAGGAAGTTGCTTCTGCAGTGCCTTGACAAGTTAAAAGTCCCTGAGGTTTGGCAGAGTGGGGATTGGTATTGCAGAAGGGGCCCTTGTAAGTGCTGAAACCTGAGAATCCCATTCAAGCAGTGTTAAAACAAAGTACTTGTTGAAGAGCCCGGGAGCTTTTGTTCTTTGCAGTTTTTTCTCCAGACTGATGTCAAGTCCTGCTCTGAAAGCTCCCACAGTGCAGTTTGAGTTCATCCTGTTTGGAGTGCCTGGCAGGGAGAAAACTTCTGCTTTGTGCAGAGCAGCCCTTGCCTAATGTTTTTTATGGGGACTGGGGTGCATTTGAAAGCTTTGGTACAGTGCATAGACAAAATGTTGGCTGTTCTCTTGGCAGGTTGAGATTGATAAGAAGTTATCCTGGGCCCTGCTGGAGTTTCAGTGTTCTGCTGAAGAAGATGGATGGTTCTGCTGCTCCCATGCTGCTGCCTGGGATCCTGATCCAAGCCACAGCATTCCTGTCAGCCTGCAACAGCTCTGACCTCTCAGAGCTGTCAGGAGTGATGAATTTGTGTCCTGCCAGCTTAAATGGAGGGTGGTTTTTTTGTCCACTGGGTACAGGGCATGTAACTGGAATGGATTCTGGAACTTGCTGCATGTGTGATGCAGTTGGATGCTTTTGTCTGCAGGGGCTGCATTCCCTGCCTGTGGCAGATCTGTTATCCTGCCTTAGTCATGAAGGGCAAGGAAGCCTCTCCTCAGAGCAGCTGTCAGGGGTGGGAGGATGGCCTTGTGTGTGAGGAGGGGAGTCAGGGCTTGGTTCTCCCCTGCCATGCAGAAAGCTTCGGTGGTATAACCCTGGCAGCCTGTGAGGTGGGTGAGGGCTGTCTGGGATGCTGCAGTACAGTGTTTCTGTGCTGCTGGGAGCCTGTTTTCAATAAAATCTGAGTAATGGGTGAGTTTGGCTGGTGACTGAAATTCTCGACCCATGTTTAACAGCTCATTCCTCGATCTCCCAGTCTGGGGAGTTGGGGAGCCTGCTGCCTCGAGCCAAGAGCAGAGGCATGATCTCATGGCAGCAGAGCTCCACACACCCTGGAGCAGAAATGCTTGGCTGAGGCTTGTGGCTGCTGCTGTGCTGCAGGTCTGGGGAGAGGTGCAGGCTGTGCTCAGCCTCTGCATTAACTAATCAGTTTCTGTGCTTCTGTGATGGGACTTTGGTGTCTGAGCTCATAGTGGCCTTTGGCATGCATGCTAAGTAGGAAAACAGCAATGCTTGAAAATTAGCTACTATTCAATACTCAAAGCAGTCTTCAATTAAATCGAGTAGAGATTTTTCTCATTCAATTATTGTAAGCAGCCATGATCTCTTGAAACTGCTTATTGGTGAGGGACCAGAACTGCTAATACAATTACTTTCATTAATGTAATGAGCAGACCTACCAGCAAGCATTCTGTAGGGAGGAGAGAGTGCTTGTCCAGTGGGAGCTGGAGGGACAGGTGCAGCTGGAACGTGTTCTTGGCGTGTTCATGACCTCTGCAAGAGCAGGTGCCCAGGTCAGGTGTCGAGCTCTGTGTCAGGATAAATTTGAAATGCATGGTCGGTTCCTGATCCTGGGCACCCCTGAATGCTGCAGGGATGGGTTTGGGGTTCCTGGGACAGGGTTTGGGGTTCCTGTGCCCGGCCGGCAGGGGGCGCTGTGCGGCCGCTGCTGCCCCTCAGGGCGGCGCCGGCCCCGGGAGAGCCCGGAGACCCCAAACAACCACTGCAGGGACCCCAAACAACGACTGCAGGGACCCCAAACAACGGCTGCAGGGACCCCAAACAACGGCTGCAGGGACCCCAAACAACGACTGCAGGGACCCCAAACAACCACTGCAGGGACCCCAAACAACCACTGCAGGGACCCCAGAGCCACTGCAGGTAACCTATAGCCACTGCAGGGACCCCAAACAAGGACTGCAGGGACCCCAAACAAGGACTGCAGGGACCCCATAACCACTGCAGGGACCCCATGGCCACTGCAGGTAACCTATAGCCACTGCAGGGACCCCAGAGCCACTGCATGGATCCCAGGGCCACTGCAGGTAACCTATAGCCACTGCAGGGACTCCATGGCCACTGCAGGGACCTCAGAGCAGCCGTGAGAGAACCTCCTGGAGCATGGAGGACTGATACACAACCTGCACAGCCACAGCCTGACCCTGCTCAGAGCCTGCTCAGATCCTGCACAGCCACAGCGTGGCTGCTGTGTGTGCTCTGTGTCTCACGTGTCCCTGCTTGGTGCCGTGCTGGGGGCTCTGCAGACACAGACCTTGCTGTTGGTACTCGTGTAACTCTAAACTGAAGCCTGGAGTCACTCACTGGGCTGGTATGTTTAAGCAAATGTTTACTTTTCTCAAACAGATCTGTTTCTTGGTGCCATGAGCATTTGAGAGAAAAATAGCACAGATTATTTCTCTGTCTGATGTTGCTTTTAATAGAAATTTTTATACACAGGGAGAGTTTTATCATTTGTATTCCCAAAGACCCAGGCATATTTTGACTGCATGGTGATTATATTCTTTTTAGACCCATGTGTTAGCTGCTGCATTAGCTTATAGCAAAGCACAGTCCATTACTCATTGCTGCTTCTACTTGCTGTGTTATTTCCTCTGCTTTCGTGTCTGTTCAGTGATAGATTATCTGACACATCAGCTGTGTTGACAGGCTGGATGTTACCGTGGACAGCCAGCAAAGCACAACTTGAGTTAGTGACCACCCAAGGAACATTCAGGTTTTGGGACCCTGCTCCAGGCAGAAAGAAGAAGATTTTGTTTTGAAGCAGAGCGTTTCTGTCTCCTACAATATCCACTGTTTTAAACAGATGCTCTGCAGCTGTAACTTCTATAGACCCTTCCACACTTCTTGGCAGATGCCCTGCAGATGTTACTGGGGTCAGTGCCTGTGGTTTTCTGCTGATGTTGTCTAGGTGTGACCTCTTTCATTGTTCAGGTGGGAATGATGTCGTCCAGTTTTGGGAAAAGCAACCAAAACAAGCTCTTAACTTGTTTCTCTGTGATGTGTTAGGATAAAATCCTGGTCCAGCTACTGAACAATAGCTGTCAGGTCTGTAGGCAGCTCTGGTCACTCAGCCAAAGGCTTTCCTTCACCATCCACAGCACAAGTCACTGACTTGTCAGGAGCTGCTGGTGATCCCCACACTGTTGGGACTCATGGGCCATGTCCTGCAGGCAGCAGGACAAAGGGTGATCCTACCATTAGTCCCGTTGAGCTGCACTTGGTTGTCTGCCTGTGTGAGCTTGTGAGATCCCAGGGCAAAGACAGTTCCAAAAATCCTGGAGGAGAAGGTGCAGTTAACCTGTTCTCCCCGAAGGTTACCATCCTCTGCTTGTGTTGCTCTTAAAAATTCTATGGTGACCAACTGTGCTTCTCATCAACAAAATAATGCCCCTTTTTACACAACAGTGAACACCCACTGGTGTTCTGGAGGACACCCCTGCAAGCTGTTCTGCTCCTGAACCCCTCCCTGTATGACAAACACATTTCCTTTCTAACTGCACACTTGCTTGGCTCCTCACAGGGCCAGCAGACCCACCCAGACTTGGCATTTTGTCTTGCAAGAAATCTGTTGCTGGGCTGATGGTCCAGCATGTCTTGGGCCATGTTTCCTTGGCATCTTTAGAGCCTGTCAGGGGGAAAAAAACTCTAAACTCTAAAAAGTCCCCAGGGCTATGTCAAACCAGAACAAGGGAGAACTGCCTTCACGCTGGGAATGTAAGATAAGAAACAAAGTTTGCTCGCAGGACCTTGCTGGGGGGATTTACTATAAGCCCTTCTTGGATGCCTGGACCCAGATTCAATTTTCCCAAGTGCACAGGGTCAGTCAAAATTGCAGTCTTTATGTAGACCCATAGCTTTCTGAAGGTAATTTTCATTCAGTCTGTGTATCTCAGAATAATGTGCAGGTGTTCCTCCTGCCTGAGCTGTTGGCAGGGGGATGTGGAGCATGGCAGCCCGAGCGCTGTGCCTGGGAAGTGTTCTCTGTTGCTGCCCCTCAGGGAACTGCGCCAGAGCCGCACCCGCCTCTGCTTTGTGTCAGCTAATTAGCTGAGAAATGCAATCTCCTTTTCAATGTCCTTCCTGTTCCAGAACGAGACATGCACTGCTTGAATGACTTACCTGAGGTCACACAGGAAATTCCAGCTTCCCAGACCCCATAGCTGCTGACTTCTACTGCTCTTCTCTTTCCTCTCCCAGCCTCTGTGCCTCTTGCTCACTGAAGGATTTGCCACACGGGCGATTTCCAAGGTGACGATATCTGACCACTGCTAAGAAAATGAGATGCCTGTTCTTTGCTGCAGACGTCTAGTGATACACAAAGAAGCTAAAGTTCTTTCTATTTCTTATCTTTTTTTAACATTTTACCACGTTATGCCCAAGATGATGCAGTGCCCATGCCTCCAAAATTGTACATGCTGACGGTATTAACCTGTCCTCTAATGTTATTTTCCGTTTTTCTAGCAACATCTTTGCTGCAGCTTCCCTGAAATGGGAACACTCTGTCCATACCCAGTCTTAGTACAATAAGTACATAACCACTTGCAAAAAAATCGGTGGGTAGGTTTTATATATCCCAGTTCGGTGTTCAGCAAGGTGTAACATCTGTTGTGATCAATATTTTAGAGCAAGCCTCTTTGATTAAAAAGTTACAGGAAAGCCCTTTGCTTTGTACTGAATAGCTAAATAATTCACAGGAGTGGCTGTAATCTCTCTAAGCTTCTTGCATTCGAATTAAGAAGAAAATTCAGGGTAATTCTGTGGAGAGGTAGCAGAGCCAGCTGGATCATTCTCCTTAGGAGCTGCTGTACTGGCAGTGAAGTACTTTCCATTTTTTTAATGGCTCCTGAGGTATGCTGGAGTCAAATCCAGCAAAAACAGTTGTCTTCTTTATCATCTTTTTTGATTATAATCTTTCGATATGCCAGCAGTCAAGGCTGGAGAGTTTTTGGTTTGATGAGTCCACAGAAAGAGACTGGTGGGTGTGCGGCCAGCGGGACGTGACAGAGAGTGGCAGGAGAAAAGGGAAGGGGATCCCTGTGAGAGCATCGGGAACTACAGAGAGTGCGGGGATGGAGGGAGAGGATCCCTGTGAGAGCATCGGGAACCGGAGAGTGCGGGGATGGAGGGAGAGGATCCCTGTGAGAGCACCGGGAACCAGAGAGTGCGGGGATGGAGGGAGAGGATCCCTGGGAGAGCACCGGGAACTACAGAGAGTGCGGGGATGGAGGGAGAGGATCCCTGTGAGAGCACCGGGAACCGCAGAGAGTGCGGGGATGGAGGGAGGGGATCGCTGTGAGAGCACCGGGAACTACAGAGAGTGCGGGGATGGAGGGAGAGGATCCCTGTGAGAGCACCGGGAACTACAGAGAGTGCGGGGATGGAGGGAGGGGATCCCTGGGAGAGCACCGGGAGCCGCAGGGTTGCAGCTCGGCAGCGGTCACAGCCCGGCACGGCCCCGGCACGGTGTGGTGCGGCCCCAGTACAACAGGTACAGCCCCGGTACAACAGGTACAGTCCAGTACAGCCCCAGTACAGCCCCGGTACAACAGGTACAGCCCCAGTACAGCCCCAGTACAGCCCAGTACAGCCGCCGGCTCTGCCCGGGCCGGGGTCGCTCTGGCTCCGCCAAGGCCCGGCCCGGCCCCGCTCGGTGTGGCCGCCGCCTCCTGCTATACATATATATCCTATATATATATGTGTGTGTGTGTATATATATATATGTGTATATATATATATATGTATATCCTGATATATATCTCTATATATATATAGATATATATATATCTCCTGACTATAGCCTTGTGTTTTTGACTGGGAAATACTTGAAATATCTTCCTTATATTCTGCTTACTAATATTCATACTTTTCTATAAATGAAAATAAAAGAGACTGGAGATATTCTCCCAATGTCCATCTACTTGATTAATCTGTGTGGTGCCATCTCTTTAGTTTCTTAACCTAATTTGTTCCAAACAGGAACTCACTGCAGGGTGGGATCGAGGTCATTCCATTTGAGCACAGCCAGGTGATGGCTGGGGCTGGCTCCAGCACGGTTTTAATGCTCAGCCCTGGTTTGGAACTGGATCACAAACCCCTCTGATGACCACGCTGAAGGTCCTCCATGGAGGCATCAAGGCGCACTGTGACATCAAGGGGCACTGTGACATCAAGGGACACTGTGACATCAAGGGACACTGTGGATTTGTGCTGCAGGTGCTGAGGTGTGTGGGGGCCATGGGAGCTCTGGAAGCACCTGATGCCTTTGGCCAGTGCAGTGGGGATTTCAGAGCAGAGCTCTGCTTCTCATTATGTGTTAACGCTGTCTGTGAATCAAAGACTCACAGGGGTTGATACCATCCCAGAGGAGGAAGATTTTAAGGAAAAAGCCAAAAGGTCTTGTGCTTCACTGTGTAACATAAGCTGTCACTAACTTGTGGCCTCTCAGGAGCACTTGCAGGTGTGTGAGTGGAGGGATGTGATCCCCAGAGGTGGCTTGGGAATAAATCACTGGAGCATGTCATTTTGGCTTCTGCAGTGAGGATCTCTGTCAAGCTGAAAGCCAGTTAATGAGAGCAGCATTTTGTCACTGTAAGGTTTTCCTTGTCCTGCAGAAGCCCCTTATTGAGCCACTGGCTCCTGAGGAGGCAGCTGGTTATTTCAGGAGCAGAATGGAAACAGCTGTTGGGAAAGGTTTTCATTTTCAAAATCTACCCAAACTGTTGATCGTGGGAAACCCTGCTTTTAGCACATTCTTTCAGAATTGGGTACTGAAGCTATAAAAGGTGCAGTTTTTCTGTAGTAGGTTTTAAAAAGCTGAAGTCTTCCACAAGGGTTTTCTTTGCTGCTGCCTCATCCCTGAGAGCTGATAACATAAGGTCTTATCAAGAGCTGCTGCTGGTGGCATGGTAGGACTGCCAGGCCTTTCCTTCTGGCCCTGTAGCCTGGAGATGCAGGAGTATGAAAGACTCAGCCCGAGGGACCCTCACAGCAGCTGTGTTTCTGCACAGGCTGTCACTTGGTGACACAAGACATTGCAAATGTCTCTGCATCAGCACACCCTGAAAAGGGCTGTGCAGTGTGCTGGCTTCAGCTCCACACCTTGTGTGACTGTACAAACAGATCCTGCTGGGAAATTCCTGGGGCAAGTGTGTGTGACAGAGCAAGAGTGAGCCTTTTGAGGAGAAGAAGGTAATGAAGTTGTCAGATCACTTTCCCTGCAAATGAAAATTAGCTCATGGTTTTGACACATACTGGGTCCTGCCTGTTTGCCTTTAGGAGTTTTATCACCATTCATCATTATGATCTCCATAATTTCTATGACCTGGGTTTTGGAAAAAATGAAACTATTGGAAATCCAAGGCAAAATACTCCTGAAAAATGGCTTTGTGCTGTAAACAAGCAAGGCAGCCTGCATGGAGGAGAGGCTGTTCTCTGAAGATGACAGCCGTTCCCATGGCAACCTGAAAACCTTTCACCACTGGTTATCACCAGGAGAACATCTCCCACAGCACGCAGGCAAAGCCAGGAGCTGAGTCCCCATCCTCCACAAATCATCCTGGGCTCTGCTAGTGCAGCACCAGGCAGCTCCACCCCAGGCACCCTCCTGGCTCCACACGAGACAGACAAACAAAGCCAAAGCAATGGTGGGTCGGATTTATGCCAAAGCAAAATAAAGCTGGGCTGATGATCCTACCCTTCCTCCTGTTCTCCAGCTGACGGTCTCAATTTTTAATGATGAAAAGTCAAGCAAAAAATCCAGATCCTTTACAACCTGCAGAAGAACCCATGTGATTTTCTTTTGTAGAGGAATCTTTCATTGACATGGGCTGGAAAGAGAGAGGGGCCATGGGGGGATTGTGCTTTTCCTCACCCTAAGCCTGTAATGCCCAGCCTGGGATTAAGCAGTTTTCTTCTGTATTAGAAGCACAGAAGGCGTTAAAAGATCATTTTTTACATGGTATCTTCATAGGCCCATCAGCTCTGTGAGTGTCCTGGTGTGTGGGATTGCATTCATCTGAAGATATGAGGATCTGCTTCCTTCCATAAGGAAAGAGCCCTTGCACATTTAGAAACGAGATAAAATATGCCCAGAAATGGAGCCAAAGGAAAAGAAAAAGAACAACAAATAAAGTAATTTTCTTAAATAGCCGTGTTGCTCTAAGGACAAACTATTCTTTTTGTGAGTTGATCATGTTCTGCTGGAATGGCAGGAGTTAGCAATACTTCTGCAACTTAGACTATTCTGTTATCTCCAGCTCTCCAAACATTTTTTGTCCTTTATTCTTAATTTTGAGTATTTTGAGTCTTTAAATATTAAGATCGCTGACTTTTATTTTTTCGCATCCTTTTTTTGTTTTTTAAATAACACTCATCCCCCAAAAGGTTTGGGTAGCAAATGTTCATTATTGCCAACTGGCCTTATCTGAAAATATCAATAATTTGGTACCAGGCTCAGCACTTTGATGTCTCCCCAGCAGTTCCAGCTGCAGGCTGGGACCCTGTGCCACGTTCAGCTCCTGGCCTCTTACAAACCCCCAGGACTTCAGCTCAGCTCTTCTCTGCTTGTCAGCTGCCAAAGGGGGAGTGTAGGGCTCCCCATCTCTGTGCAGGGCTCAGGGCCCCTCAGGAGCATCTCTGGATGCTGTCCTGCATCTGTGCAGAGAGCAGCTGCTCCAGCCTCTGCACTGGTCCCATTAAAGCTCTGCTCTCTGCACTTGGGGATTTGTAATTCTGTTGTTGTTGTTGCTGCCACTGCTGCTTTTCTGCATCACCACTCGTTCTTACAATTAAAGTGACAGCTCTTGAACTGGTGTGTCAAAACAGCACGATTTAGTCAGAAGAGTGCTGGGAAGATCATCTCTGGTCAGCCAGCAGTGGTTCATGTTTGACTAGGTGAAGGTAAAGCCTCGATGCTGGTGGAGCTTGCACACCCGGCCCCACTGCCTGGGGAGTGTGATGGAAACTTTAACACACGGTTTGTGCTTGTGGCAGGGCTGCAGCTGGACAACTCCCAACCTTAGCAAAGCTTTTCAGACCGATTTCCTAGAAGCTGCAAGGAAAAAAACAAAAAGAAACATGAAGGAAATTATTTTGATTTGAACATCAGTTGATATTTCCAGGTCGGCTGGAAATTCATTGTTTCCAGGAGTCCCAGCTCTTTTTGCCCTGATCTCTTGACGTCACAAACCAGGTATGCCCATCCTGAAGGAATCTCATGGAGAAATCCCGAGTGTGGGTGATGTTTGCAGCCACAGGAATGTGCATCTGCCCTGTGGTGTGTGGGGCAGGAGGGGCACAGGGCTGGGCAAGCATCCCCAGAGCTCCTGGCTCACTGCCTGCTGCTACTCCCGAGCTCAGTCTTGGTGAAGTTCTCACCCTTCCTCCTGCTGCTCCTGCTCTGTGCCCTGCTGGCAGCAGCCCGGGGGCTGCAGATGTCACAGTGCATGCCTGTGTGTCGATGTGACATTCCTGGTTGTGTAAGATGCCCTGTGACTCCGTGGCAGCTGCACGTGGGGAGGCCTTTAAATCTCTCCTGCTGACAGTGGCTGTTCTCCAGCATCCTGCTCTGTAGGGTACAAGAATCCTGGATTCATGGCAATATTTTTATATTGCCTTAAATAAACTTCCATTCTTGACCAGAGTGTTTTACTTCATGACACAGGAATGTTAAATGCAGTATTTGTCTGCAGAGCTGTGCAATCTTACAATAACAACATTTGATGCTGCTCAAGATTAAAAGGCTCTGGTTTCAGGAGCAGAAAGGATTTCTAGCTGGAAGGAACCGGCCCTTCAGTGCCAGGAACCACACAGCAGGAGCCTGAGCTTCCAGATCATTTCCCGGGAAAGTTTCTAATGCTGAAGTCACTGACCTTTGTGGGAACTGGAGTGTCACTGGAATGTCATTGTAATGTCACTGGAGTGACATTGGAGTGTCACTGGAATGTCACTGGAGTGTCACTGGAGTGTCACTGGAATGTCACTGGAGAGTCACTGGAATGTCACTGGAATGTCACTGGAGTGACACTGGAGTGTCACTGGAGTGTCACTGGAATGTCACTGGAATGTCACTGGAGTGTCACTGGAGTGACAGGCTGGTGCTGGTCCAGCAGGCACCTCCTGTGCTCCTCCTGCTTCTGAGACAGCATCCTCTCTACACTATGGATAACATTTTTGTGTAATATCAGAGATAATATCTTTGATTTCATCACTTGTGACCTGAGCTGAGAGGGGGGAGTGAGTGGGGGTGTGCAGCTGTTCTTTACACATATGCTGCCCCATGAAGGTCACTGAGTTGGGACCTTGGTCCTCAGCTGCAGCAGCTGGGATAGTGCAGTGGCTCCAGGAGAGGCTTTGGGCAGTCTAGGTGCTGCTAGGATCTCTGCCAGGATGGAGGTGAATATACCTGACACACCTGTGAATTGCTCAAAGAACTTCGTGGGTGGTAGAGGAAAGAAAACGAGGTGGTGAGGATGCCTTTTCCTCCTGTGCTCTCATCCAGTGGGAAGCTGGTGACTGGGAGCTATTGAAATGCTTATAATTGTCTCATTAGAGACAGAAAATGTAATTAAAAGGGGATAGAAATCTCTCTCCAAATCCAAAACATTGCAGTCTATCTTCGAAAGCAATTTTGGCTATTAACACAGGTGGAAAAGTCCCAGCAATTGAACCCAATCTAATTGCTCTGTCAAACCACTAAGGAGGAAAAATGAATTTCCTTCCAGGTGCCAGCAGAGATGTGTGCTGTGTGTGGGGAGGGGGCACGGGCAGCCCGGCAGGGGTGGGCACCCCAAGGAAGAGCAGAGGGCTCTGTCTGTGCCAGGGGGGCTCCCCTGGCTCTGCAGGGCTGGGGGCATGGACTGGGCTGTGCATGAACAGCTCAGCCAAGAGCTCTCCTGGACAGCAAGGAAATCACTCACACATTTCTCATGTTTTAATTTGATATTGAGGATTTAATTCCTCATCCTGGAAAAAAGAGCATTCCTCAAATTTACCAGCAGAGCTGAGCTGTGTGTGAGGGAGGCAGCCGGGCAGGAGCTCCCAGCTCCCAGCCAGGGCAGCTCTTCCCTCCTCCCTCTCCCCCGGCCACGGGCGGGCTTGGGCGGCTGCACGGGATCTTCAGCCAGGGCATGTGCAGTGAGTTCAGAGCTCCTGGTGCTCTTCAAGACTTTCAGAAAGGCCTTCAGTTCTTCAGAGCCTTACACAAGTTGCAAGAAATTCAGTTTTGTGTTTCTCAGACATTATGAGGTTTGACACATGAAGCTTGGCTTCAATCCGTGGTGTATTTTCTTTGTGAGAAAATCTCCAAAACTCTCCTCTCTTGCTCTCTCATTCAGTTGCATGTGTTGCTTTTCTTCTGGGGCCAAAATGAAAAGCACTGAAGTGCAGAGAAAAAAAATCTTGCTGGGTCTTCCTTAGCCACGAGAAATGGAGCTGTTAGAGTCACTGGGGTGAGAGCAGTGCCTGTGTCCCCCCGGCTCAGTGCTGGCTGTGTCTGTGCTGGGAGGGACTGCCTGGTCCAACCAGTCCCTTTGTGTGTCGTTTAATTCTCTGGTGGCCAGAGCCACCCCTGAGTGTCCTGCTGCTCCTCTGCCGGGTGGGCTCAGGCAGGGCAAGAATCCCTGCCCAGAAAACTGTGAGTGAAGTATGAGAACTGGTGAAAAGAACCATCCTGTGGTACCTGGCCAAGAGTTCACCTGTGTCTCCATGGTCTCTAAGACCTCCTGTCTCAGCTCCAGCCTGGAGAGTGCTAAAGGAAGGAATCAACAAGGAAAGTAAAACAGCTCGTTTTTTGTTTAATTTCCCAAGAAATAAGAGAAGATTTTTGCAGCTAATGAATTATTTCTGAAAACACTAGTAATAGCTGCAGGCAACATTAGCTTCGAGTTTCCCAATGAGCAAGAATCACTTATGTACCCTTTTAAAATTCTAATGTATTTTCATTTGATGGCTCGACTCTGACATGACTGGAGGTCTGGAAAGAGGCCAGGAGAAGTGGCCACGTTTCCTACAGATGACTGTCTCCTCGGATGAAGCAGTGGGAAGCAATTCCTGGATCCTGTGGAAGCCTGGGGCTACCAATTGTCTCAGCAGGGAGGCTCGGAGCCCTTCGTTAGCGCTGGGGACGGCGGCTTCAGCCGAGCAGGAGGATTGGGTGTCAGAGGTTAAATTGCTCTGCTGCTGCTTGAAAATAGGTTTGCTCTGGACTCCAGAGGCACTGGGCTTTCTGCCTCCTTTTCAAAGGAACCCTGTGGCAAACCTGGAGGCAGAGCCCAGCCAGGAGTGTGCACTGGGATGCAGTGACCCAGCAGCACAGCATCCCCTGTCCTGGGGTGATGGTTTGAGAGCTCAGCCTGGGGCACAGGGAGCAGGGAAGTGCTGCCCTGGCAGAGGCTCCAGGGCTGGGCTGGCTTGCCATGGCACTGCTCAGTGACTGAGGGATGCATCATCCCAGAGAAAAAGAGGAACAGATGGTAGAGGGAGTTACAGTGGGAGGAAAACCCAATTAGAAGTCCCAGCATGGTTTGTGTTGGGGATATGGATCTTAATACCTTAAGTAACAGCCAGGAAAAGAGAGATACCAGGCTTTGTCACCCATGGTGGAGAAAATTCTTGTTTCAGGCAGAGAATGAGATGAAATAAAAACTTCTAAAGCTTTTGGGAGATTCTTCTCTGAAGGCAGAGTGAATGAGGGATATAAAAAATAGGAGAGATAATCTGTCCAGCAGACTTAATCTGGCTCAGTATTCCAGTAGAGGTTTTTTAGCTTCCCCCTCCTGGAAAAGTGTTTAATAGTTAAAACAGCAGCCTGAGAGCTGGAAGTCTGGGGAATATCCCAGGGAATATCCCCAGCCTCTCCTGGCATAAACACCTTGGCATCAGTCTTGGAGGGGGTCACTTGCACCCTTCTTTGGCCATTCAGAAGTTAATTTTCAGAAGGAAAGAACATTCCATGAGCTGGACTTGGGCAGTGGCACCTCTCAGCCTCAGCTGCTGTAGAATCCCTCCTTTCTGAGACAGAGTTTGCAGCTTTTTGCCATGCACAGGGATGGGGCTGTGGGAAAATGAATGTATTTTTGCTCATTCTTTCTCACTCAGCATTTTTTTTCCCATTAAATTATATTTCTACCTGGTGCTACACTCTTAATTACCTTGCTGAATACACCATATAGGTCTCAGGCCACTGAGTAATGCTGAGAAATCATTCTTGTGGAGCAGGTACGTGTTTTCTGAGGGGTGCTCAGGAACAAAGGGTCAGAGCTAAATCAGGACCAAGCCCAGGCACTCCCAGGACCATGGCTGTGTTATGACCAAGTCAGCCTGGAAACTCACAGAAACAACCCTGCCCATCCTCAAAGCTCTTTGTTCTCTGTGAGGAACTCCAAGAAATGCTCTTTGGTGAGTTTATTCTGGAGCTTATGAGAGTACCAGTTGCACAAACTTTTCCTGGTGTAGGCATATATTAATAAAACTGCAGCACAGCATGGGGTGCTTGATGCCCTGGAAATCCTCTTTAAACACCTCAGTGTCCATAAAACCTTCCTGCAGCTCAGGGTAGGGCCCAGCACATCCCATCTCAGCTTCCACCCATCCACCCTGACTCCAGAACAGCAAAAGTATTCAGTCTGGAATCAGGCACTTACAAAATCCTGCCTTCACTTTCTCTCCATTTCTGTTACATAAATTCTGTATTTCCTGGAATAGAGGCTCTGAACTGCTGAACTCAGTCTGAAGGCAGCCCAGATAACGAGCTCATTTACATTAATAAGAAATCAACTGTTCCTTTTTGCTGGATTCCCAGGGGAGCAGCTGGTGGTCTGCTTTTTCCATGCAGCCATTCTCCATCCTGAAAAGCCTCAGAAATATTTGTTTGCCTGAAAATGTTACTGGAAACCAAAGCAGCTGATGTGAAAAACAAATAGAGAAAGCCATGGATTGTTCTGGTCACTCAGCCCTTGGGGAAGTGGGCAAATACTCTGGGTATAATTTGATAGCTGTGTTCAAGCCTCATGGCTCTTCATTTACTCTCTCTCATGCCTGGATCAATCTTCATCTCACTGTCCCCAAGCTGCCTCTCCACTGCTCAGGACAGTGCTAAAAGCTGCATCACTCTGTGGTTCATTTTAAGACTAATTCTCATCAAGGCATGAAAACAGCATTTTACATTATGTAATTTTGGGTTTGCACATAGACCAATTCATTTTAGCTTCAATTATTGCTAACCACGCCTGCCAACATTAGAAAAATGGTGCTCGGTATAGCAAAGTGTAAACTACTATGGTTTTTAAAAATCAAAATCTATTTTCTATAGATTAAGATATATATCTCTTATATATCAATTGGTATGTATTTATAAAACAGATATATAAATAAATGTATTTAGATCTATAGATACAGATAGAAAAGATAAAAATCTAAAAAATTTCATTAGCAGTGTGAGTTAATTGTTTAATTATATAAGGATTAAACTCAATTTGCTTTTATTTTTCAAGACTCGGGTTAATGCTCAGTACCTGTGTTTCCAGCCAGGAACCACAAACTTTCATTGCTGTGACACATCAGTCTCAGCTGTGCCTGGATGGTTGGGAATGATGCTCTGGGGCAAAGTCACCTGGGAATGCTCTTGCTTGCTGAATGACAATGATGTTGCATCTCTTGGTAGCCCAATTTCCTTACAGAAAGTAGGAAGGAAGGTAAGTAAGTAGAAAGAGGCAGTATGGAAGAATCTAATTCATATTTTATAAATACCTTGTAAATTATTTCTATTATTACTTTCTCTTCTGAAGTGATCAAAATATATTGAAAAGCTGCCCCTTTTGCTCAGGTGTTGGTGGAAGAGGAAATGCACAGGGGGTGGCCCAGTGGCTTCTGGCAGCTGGTGCTGGGCAGGCAGAGCTGAGACTGGGCTGGGGGTCCCTGCTTTCCACAGGGGCCACTGCACCTGCTCCAGTCAGTGCATAAATATAGATATAAATATAGATATAAATATAGATATAGATATAAATATAAATATAAATATAAATATAAATATAAATATAAATATAAATATAAATATAAATACACACACCTACTCCTTGGCTGGGCATAAAGCACGTGTGGTTATGGGGCTGAGGGGATGGGCATGAAAGGCAAGGCAGGACAAATTTCTGCAGTGTAAGCTAACTAGGGCAAAAATATTTCCTATCTAGAGATTTGGGACAAAATAATGAACCACCATGCCTCAGGAGATTGGCATTATTTTAATTGACTTGATAAAGTAAATAAACTCATAGAGAAAAGCTCCTTGGACAGTATAATTACAGACACTGCCTTTAACTCATGGGCTTGCACGCTCAGGCTGGCAGGCAAATAACAAGAGAAGTCATCAGCAGAAAGTGAAAGAGGAAGACATATGTTACAGGAATTTCTCCACTTTCTAATTCTTCATTTGTAAACTTCCCTTCATGTTCAGTGCCTCAGTCTTCCTAGATGTGACTGTCACTGCTTGTGATGAAACATCTGATCATTTAGATTTCTGTTATAAAGACCTAAACTGAAAATGAGCACAAGCAAATGCAGAACCACGGCATTAAATACATCAACTTCTGTGATATTTGTCCACTTGTGCATTTAATGCACTCATTTAATGCACTTTGTGCATTTAACTTTCTGGTTTTCTTTTGTATCTGTAAAAAGTGGGATGTGGAACTGCAAAGTGCACTTGGGGTTTTTCCTTGGATTTGTGTGTGCAGGAACCTGCAGGGTTTGTGGAGTGCAGAACCACACAAACAGGTGATGGTCTGGATAGAGCATGTCCTTACCTGGTCTTTGTTCTCCTCATGTTTTAATGGCCATAAATCAAGGTCTCCACAAATCAGGGGGGTCACATTACGGCTTTGAAGACTCCTCCAGAAATAGCATTCCAATAGAAAACAACATTTGATGTAATAGAAAATATTCCTGAGCAGTTTGAATTATTTTTGCTCTGATGACTTGCACAATTTAACTGGCCCAATCTAATGGAGCAGAAGGCCACAGTGACTCTCTGAGACAGGCCATGTCTGTCCCAAACAGCCAAAGCAGCCTGTTTGTGTGATTTCCACACCCCGAGCTCCTTGTCCCCAAACGCCAGCTCTTCATCTGCAGCTGCTTTTGCATCTGCACAACTGCATTACCAAGATGCTGATCTGCTGTGGCTCGAGTGCCAGGGACTGTGTGTGCCAGGGAACACGTGTGTGCCAGGGAACACGTGTGTGCCAGGGAACATGTGTGTGTGTGCCAGAGAACACGTGTGTGCCAGCGATTTTGTGTGCCAAGTAACGTGTGTGTGTGTGTGTGTGTGTGTGTGTGTGTGTGTCAGGGATCACGTGTGTGCCATGGCCATGGCATTGTGAGGTGTGGATGGGTTCTGTCTGGGCAGGGAGAGCGCTGGAGGTTTAATGCTCTGCAGGTTTAATGCATTGGAGGTTTCTGCACTGCAGGTTTAACGCCCTGCAGGTTTCTGCTCTGGATCTGTCACACTCAGAACAGGAGGTGTCAGGCTTGGCACAGCTTTCCTGACTCACGGCCCCAGCCATGAACAATAACAAACGTCTGAACCTGCTGGCAGTGCCAGGAGCTGAAGCAGGAGCTCAGTGCCAGCCAAGGGGAATTCGATTTTTGGCCGGAATATGTGACCACGAAACAGGGCAATAAAGGCTTTAGGTTTTTCCATTCCTTTTTATTTATTTCTGTAGGCTGTAGTAAGGGACCATTGCTTTAAAACCCTTAGACATTTGGACATATTTTACAAGACAGTACAGTTTCTGAATGTCACACATTGATCACAGTTTCATACTATTACATGCATATAAAGACACGGATTTTTTTCAATAATTTGTTTTACAGAAACAACTGGAGAGGTCAATAAACTTCAACAAAGAATGACTAAATGAAAGTTACAAAAAATGTAAGACTGTAAGTACACTAGTATATGGCTAATGTTGCTGTAATCACCCCAAAGTGCCAGGGCATTGAAACATTTCTTAAAAGGGAAGAAAACATCTGCTGGTGCATTGGACCAATATAACTGATGGATTGAGAGAATTCCCATGTAACAATGTAAGAGATTGTGCAAGGCATGCAGGATCTGCTGGACACGGGCACAGCACTGCCCTTCCTTGCAGACACGCTGAGCTGGGCTCCCCATTGATTCCCCACTGCACGGGAATTTTTTATTAAAAAATAACTCACTGCAAGGCAATGGAGAAACCAGTCCCAGTCTGCCCTGCCTGGGTCACAGCCAGTTTCAGTTTCCAGCTATAAAAGCAATTTGATCTAAATGTACCAGCAGAGCCACAGGAGACACATTTTCCAGTTTTCACTCGTCGTTAAGTATCACTTTCTTTTTTAAAAGGACCCCCAGAGCTTTCCCATCCTTCAGTGGGGATGGGCACTTGGGGCTCTGCAGGTCCCGGGCTCCTGGAGGAGACCTGGGCTGGTCCCTGCCCCAGCCGTGGTGGCAGCACAGCCTCGGGCACCGGGACATCACCGAGCAGCACCCGCAGCCCTCGCTGATGTGCTGATGTTTTCTCCCTTTTCCAAAACTGCTTCACTGGCCTGATGAGAGAGCAGGATTCTGCTGCAGGAAGTGGGGGTGGATTTTTTTAATGCTAATCTAGTTGGAAAGAGAGTTTGGTTGGTAGCTGTGGCTGGCCTTTCTGAGTTCAGTATCATGGCTTCAAAATTCAAAGTGAAATGGAGACGCTGCTCCCCCACCCTCCCCCCAAACACACCAGTGGGGAATGGTTCGATGCAAAAGTAATTTTCTGCACCAACCACCAAAAAGCCAGGGAATGGGGAAAAAAGTGTTCCTCAAAAGCCGACAAAACTGACATACACAAAATAAATCACAGGGGTTGCAGGAGCCAACGTGTGGCAAATAGTATGTGGAGACAGTAAAACATAACAGGAAGAATAGTCAAAAATGGCAGAGCTCCTGAATGAAAAACACAGAGGAGAGAAGAATGGATGAATGGTGTTAAATGTAGATTACCAACAGGATCAGAGGTTGTGCCACAATTCAAAGTAACCCATGGTCCCTGTGCTGGCAGTGTCCTCCCAGCTCAGCAGCCCTGGGCCTGGGGCAGAGAGTCAGGGGGTGCTGAACTGGGGGGCTGAGTCTGGGATCCTGCTGGGGGACAGTGTCAGTCCCTGTGAGTTTGGGATCCTGCTGGGCGACAGTGTCAGTCCCTGTGAGTCTGGGATCCTGCTGGGGGACAGTCAGTGCCCCCTGAGTCTGGGATCCTGCTGGGGGACAGTGTCAGTCCCTGTGAGTTTGGGATCCTGCTGGGCGACAGTGTCAGTCCCTGTGGGTTTGGGATCCATTTGTACCATCAGATCCGGAGTGAGCTGCTGTGGGGGATGCTCAGTCATGGCTGCAGTGACTGCCACCCTCCTGCCTGAAGGATTCCCCCTTTCCCAGGCTTTCCCTGACCTGCCTCTGTCTCCCATTCCCTCACCCCACTGATTTCCAAGGGTTCAAATTCTGATCTAAAGGGGGCACAGCTCCATTAGCCTCAATGGACTTTAACTTAGAGCAGCAAAGATTTTGACATTTCATATAAATTTGGCTCCCTGGCTTTCATGAGGGTCTAGTTTTGAGGGGTCTTTGTATGGAGCTCAGCCTTATTATTAATTTTTGAAGGTAGTGTCACTGCAGTCTTGGAAAGACTCCTTTAAAAATAAAGGTTAATCCTTGTTCAGTCCTACAGAGCATCAACAGTGTTATTTTAGTTAAAAAGTTTTTGCTTTGTCTTCTAAGCCTCTAAGACTGAAAACTTCTTGTGCAATGAAGCCGGAATCAAGCAAAGCAAAATTTGGAGTATTATTTACAGGTAGGAACACTTGTGGCACCCAACCATTGGTGTCAAAGGACACTTATTGTGGCTTAGATAACACCAGCAGTGAACAGGACACACATCCTGGATGCAGACTTTCAGTTTTCCTCAGGTTTCCTCTGCCTGGCTGAGACAAAGGTTCAGTGCAAGAGCCTGGATGTGATCAGCAGGGGTGTGAGATGCACGCTGGAAAAGAAACATTTCTTCTTCTTCTTTGGGCTGCTCCTGTGCTGCTGTGGGAGGCCAAGGGCAAGAGTGGCTGACCAGAAGCATCCTGTGGCTTTGTTGGCCATGCTCTAACCAACGTGCTGACATGGAAGGTGCCTTTTGAAGGGATTTGTGATTGCTGCCGATAGACACGGCAGCCTATTGCATTAACTGCTTCCGAAGAAAGAAAAATCCCTCCCAAATTTAACACCTTCATTTGTGAACAGGTCTTGCTGATAATCACATGCAGAGCTGGGTCTAGTGGTTATTCCTTTCATTTGAGGGATACCTGGACTTTCTGAAACACACACCTTTCCAAATCACATCTGTGTCAGGTTTATTGGCTGTTATAGCAGGCATGGAAGAAAAGCTCATAAACAAATGAAAGGAAATGGAACCAAAACTCCATCTCTGGCAAAAGCAGAGCCACTGCCCAGACTGCTGAACCAGAAGGAAATGTCTGTGCAGAGCTAGAGTGGCTCTGGAGCTCTTCCCTGTGCTGAACTTCAGCAGGCCATGAGATAGCTGCAGGATGAACATTTATCTCATGGACTTCTTATTAAATTTCTGTGAAAATGCCTGTGGGTACAGCTACAAAGGAGCAAACAAGGTCATTACATAAGCAGGTACATGGACAGATTTTACCATAACTGAATCAAAATCTGGTCCCTTTTTGAATGTTTACACTTCTAATTCCTCCACAATTTTTCTCATTTCCTGATTTTCTCTGGGACCAAAAATAAAAATTTCAAAACCCAGTGGGAAATGAAAGTCTGGACACTTCTGTTTTAATCCAGGAAAAATTTCCCTGGAGGTGCCTGAGCACTGTCAGGTCGCTGCCTCGAATAAGAGCCTAGGTTTTGATGCTTATCCCAACTCCATCATGTCACTATTAGGACACTTAGATCCAAAACCTGTCTCTCCTTTCTGTTCTCAGCTTAATCGATGTAAACCCGGAGGAACTGCAGCCAGGGGTGTTGGGTGACCTTTCCCCTGCTGTCACCAGGGCAGAGTCTGGCCTGCTCCACATTCCTCAGCAGGAAAATCTCAGTTCCCACAGCCAGTCCCTGGTTAAAGTAGCACAAACAGGAAAATACAAAAACGTGACAACATCAGACAAACCCCATGACCTTTCACAGATGCACTTCCAGGAGGAATGTTGCAGGTGTTTATCAGAAAAAAGAAAACAACATCAACAAAATGTTGGGGGATCAGCTGTGTAAATGAACACTGAGAGAGCATCTAATATATTATTCTGTAATACAAAAGAAGAAATCTGACTTGATTGCCCTATTATAAATTTGCTAAAAATACAGATATATATTTATATATATATATATATATATAATTTTTTTTTAAATCTGAACAGAAAAATAGACTACTCTGGAATGCATGAAAGTCACACGACTTTTCCATACATCAGGTACTTATAAAGCCAACACAATGGCAAGCAGGAGGTACAGAGGTAACCAGAACATCTGTACTTTATTCAAGAACCATTTAAAGCCATATTCTCCCCAAGTGGGTGATCCAAGGGAACCCAAGCCAGCACCTGCAGTGTGCAGAAGTGACTGAGCACACACGGGGGCTGGGGCTGGTTTGGAGCCCGGGGGAGCCCCCGGCACCTCTCGGAACTGCAGGGTTTGCTTTGGGGTGAGGTGTTCTGGGAGCTCACCAGCAGAGAGAACGTGGCTTCAGAAACCTTTGTGATGTTTTACACAACCTCGTTATTTACTATAAACTGTACCGCTCAGAATTCTGTCAGGACATAAATATACAGTAGGTACAAATATTAACAATACATTACAATTTTACAGAAGAGAATACTGTTTTCCTTAGAAATGTGTATCTTATTAGCTGCAAGGGAAGAAAAGGCTACAGTTTTTCACAGCCATGGTTGCCAAACAACCTGACCGCCTCAGATGTTTCTCATGACTGGCCCAGGCAGAAATTCCCCGGCATTTGACACACGGCATGTTCAGGAAGGGAATGTGCGTTCCACGGATTTCTTTTCCTCTCTCTTGCTTTTGTTTTTTTCCTCTCTTCTACCTTTTTTTTTTTTTTTTTTTGGCTCTCAAACCTTTTAAAAAAATGTGGATTTCACAGGAGACTCTTTTGTTTTGGGCTGGGCTTTTTTCCATAAGTGTGCTTAGGTGAAGTTTTTAAGAAAAGGCACTGAGAAATCTACTGCAAAGTCACTGCATTTTTCCCTCTGTTCAAGGCCAAAACTGAAAGAATCTTTAGGCTCCTGGTTAAGAAAACGGCACCCTCTCCCTCCACACACACACATATGTATATATGTATGTTGCATATATATATTTATAGGTGTGTGTTCAAGGTGGTGCTGATGGTGTGAGGTACAGCAAGTGCAGCCATCACCTGTCCAAGGGTCCTGGCAGGTGTGATGTGCTCTGCAGCAGCAGGTGAGGCTCTGGCAGCTTGCTTGGTGCTGGGTGCACAGTGAACCTGCACACCTGGAGCCAAATCTCAGCGATTAAACCACACACTTTAGCTCCAGGTGTTTTCCTGTTTTCCCCAACCACCATGAACTTCGGGAAATGTATCAAACAAACCAAAATTGAATTGTCTTGTAGGCTCTATAGGATTTGGTGAGCACTGTGTTTTCAAAGCATTGCCTTTCCTTTGCAATGAGCACAGATTGAGTCTAGCACAGCTTTAGGTTAGAGTAGATTTCCCAGTGCTTACATTATATATATGTGTATTACGCACACACACACATATATAGATACATACTTCGTATTCAGACTTTATTTCATTAAAATAAATTAAACATACTTCATTTTAATTGGGCACAAAATGAGAGCTACATCTTTGTACACAAATAAGAAAGAAATGCTCTTCAAGCATATTATATGCTAAATTTTAAATTATTTGCTTTCTATAAGAAATCTATAGGACTTTGGCTATTCAGACTTAAAAGGAAGATTTTTTAAAATGATACTTTTGAATTTGGCTTTCAAAAGTGACTCAGTAAAATGCTACTTTAAAGGTAGGACTAATAGATGACATAAAGTGTGTGTCATGAGCAATCATGCAAGGCAGACAGAGGGCCTTTGGTTACAAGGAGAGTTGCACCAGTTGACTATCAGATAAAAAATGATAGAATCGTTGATTTACACATTTTTGTCAGTGCCATCTATAAACCAAATACATCAATTTGGATGAGAGTGTGGTAAATACTACACTATATGGCTATATTTAAATATGTTCACTTTCGTGATATGTAAAATATGACTTTTTTTTCCACATGAAAGCATCAGCTCTAAAAATATTTAACTTGGAAATCACCATTACTTTATAAAAAAAAATTCCCTGATTTTTCTTCTTTTTACATTTGTGCTGATGGCAGACATGACTGATCACTGAAACACAGAGATTATATTAAAACTGTTCTCTTTAAGATTTCTTGTTGCCGCTCTGTGGCCTCAGAAAGCCACAGAATTAATCAGTATTTAAAGCTTATCTGCTGGAAAGTTACTTTTTACGTTTTCGTGACGACTCAATCTTAGCCAGTATCTCAGCAATACGTCGGTTCCTCTAAGTACACTTTAATTTCCTATGGCCAAATCCTACAGCTCGTCCCAATCCTTCCTTCACCGGGCAGAGCCCGCCGGGAGCGGCGCTGGGGCTGCGGGAAGGCGGAGGAAGGGCGGAGAAAGCCCGGGAGCGGCCCTGGGTAAATGACACAGCCGGGGAGATCCCGCACAGAGCCGGGAAATTCCCGCACACACATCCAGGGAATTCCCGCACACACACCCGGGGAGATCCCGCACACACATCCAGGGAATCCCCGCACAGAGCCGGGGAGATCCCGCACACACATCCAGGGAATTCCCGCACACACACCCGGGGAGATCCCGCACACACATCCAGGGAATCCCCGCACAGAGCCGGGGAGATCCCGCACACACATCCAGGGAATTCCCGCACACACACCCGGGGAGATCCCGCACACACATCCAGGGAATCCCCGCACAGAGCCGGGGAGATCCCGCACACACATCCAGGGAATTCCCGCACACACACCCGGGGAGATCCCGCACACACATCCAGGGAATCCCCGCACAGAGCCGGGGAGATCCCGCACACACATCCAGGGAATTCCCGCACACACACCCGGGGAGATCCCGCACACACATCCAGGGAATCCCCGCACAGAGCCGGGGAGATCCCGCACACACATCCAGGGAATTCCCGCACACACACCCGGGGAGATCCCGCACACACATCCAGGGAATCCCCGCACAGAGCCGGGGAGATCCCGCACACACATCCAGGGAATTCCCGCACACACACCCGGGGAGATCCCGCACACAGCCGGGAAATTCCCGCACACACATCCAGGGAAATCCCGCACACACACTGGCACAGTCCCGCACACACACCCGGGGACATCCCGCACATTTCCCGCACAGTTCCCGCACTGTCCCGGGCCCCGCTCTCTCTCTCTCTCTCTCTCTCTCTCGGCCCGGGGCTCTCGCTGCCCCGGCCCCTCCCGGGCTGTGGCTCAGCCTCGCCCCGCTGGGCCACCAGGGCGGCTCCGAGCGGGCGGCGGCGGCCGGGCCGGGCCCGCTGAGCAGGGCAGGGTCACAGCACGGCGGGCACAGCTCCGTGCCGAGGAGACACCTGGCAAAGCCACCCCCACACCCCGCACTAGCTCCTGAAACAGAAATGTGCTTATTGCTTTTGTCCGAACACGCTGCATTCACCTTTACGGGTTACAGACAGTGCTGCACGGCCGGGACGGACACACGGCTACATTCAGGACTAACCGACACTTGTTTTCTACAATAGGAAGGAACAAAACGCAGTGGACTCGAGTGGCTCCGGGGGTCTCCTCTGCTCCCACGCCCGTGTCTCAGCTCATCCCCGGACCCGCTGCCCGCAGATTGCTACACCCGGCAGGACCTCAGGGACAGGTCAGGAAACGCTCCGTGACAGAGTTATTTACAACTGAGTTTTACAGTAGAAACAGAGAACAACAGAAAAATTACCATCACAGTTATCACAGGACAAGTCGTGACTTGCTACAGGCGTGTAACAAATCACAGTCACAACAAGAGGCACAAATTAAAGTAGTGCTTGGTTAAAGTGCTTGATTGTTACACTCTGCTATCCTACTCCAGCATTGCAACAACGACAACAAAAAGTCAACGTAAAGTGCTTTTCCCCCCACCCGAGATTAAAAACCAAAGACAAATTATTTCCTACACAATTTGACATAACTTTATTGAAACAATAATATTTTAAAAACCTAGGCTGGTGGCTGCTAGTTCTGTTCACTTCAAAGGGTCAGATTTTTTTTTTTTCCTTTTCTTTCCTCTTTATTTTCTTGTTTCATTTAAAAATGACTGGATGCTATTAAAACGCCAGGCCTGGTTCTCCTGCCTCTCGCAGCCGCTTGGTGGCACGGCCCTGCAGGAGCCTCTCCTGCCCGACCCGGCGAGAGGGAGCACAGCCAGGCCAGGCACGGCTCACCAACCAACCCCTCTTTTTGCATATTTGTGTAACACTTGCATATCTTTCACTGCGCTGCTTGGGCGCAAAAAGCTTCGGACCAGCCTGGTGCTGTCCTGCGGCCGGAGCGGAGCCCGGGGCAGCCCCGAGCAGCGGCACGGACGGGCGGGCGGGCAGGGCTCCGGTACCGCTCTCCTGCCGGCCCCGGGCCGGGCAGGGCTCTCCCACCAGCCCCGGGACCGGTCCCGGCTCTCCTGCCAGCCCCGGCTCCGGCTCCTCGGAGCCTCCTGCTCCTGCATGGCCCCTCCGACCTTCCCCGTGACCACGCGCTGGCCCGGGGGCAGGTTCTGGCTTTTAGCAGAGGGTAAGTGCAAGTCTCACTATGTCCTAGGGCGTGTTTGGAATTAGATACAAGTGGTGCAACTCACCCTGCTGATTTTTCAAAAGAAAACATTAGGTCCTACAGGATGTCAGATTGTTAAACACACAAAGAGCATTTTAAGGATTGGTTTCTCTAGATCATTATTTGTTTCTAATGCTTTTCACCTGGATTTCCCAATAATGCAAGTGTTCCCTGTTACCTTTAAACATAATATCCATCAGAGAAAGCTGTAGATGGGGAACAGCTGCCCTGAAGCAGTGAGCATTGTGTTTTTGAAAGCTTTATACCAACCCCAGCAATTTATTCCAGAGTTCAAATCTGGCTGCCTTGGCATCCTTTATGGAACTAATGCAAACCAGATGTTAATATTTCCAAAAGGAGCTCTAGCGTTCAAGGGGAATGATGGATATTTGGTCACATTGGCTTCACTGGACAACATGAAAGGAGATCAATGTGCGATCATGATTTGCAATCATTTTTTTGATTGATGTGGGCAATGTCTTTAGAGTTGTTTCAGAGAAGGACATTTTCACAAACCCACACTGGACCTCCCCCAGACTTTTAGAAACAGGTGGCTTGTTTCAGCCGAGTTCATGCCATGCAGAAGCTCTTTTGTTTGTGTTGACTGTGAAGATACTCCTTTAGTAAGTTCTTTCAGACCCCACCTCAGATGCTTTGATCATGTGTGCTAGCATGTCCTCCACTGCCTGGTAGTACATGGACTTCTGGGGAAATGTGATTTTCTAATCTGACAGTCTCCTGATTGCCCTGGGTTCTTCCAGTGATACCTTCCATAGAGTAAATGCAGTTCTGCCCTATCAGCTTAGGGGAGGTGGGTAAAGCAGCAGCTTCTAGATGGTTCTTCTCTGTTCTATAAACATGGTCCTTTTGCTTTAGATAGCCACTGTTTGCAACACTGTACTTGGGACTCACATTTCCAGGTGGACTGGAATCATACATGAGCTGACCTTCATCATCAGTGTCAGCATCGATGTATTTGTGAATGCCAGCATCATGGAAGTTGAAAGCTATGGCTGCCTGGGACTCTGGTGACTTTGGGGGGGTTCTGGCACTCGCAGTGGTGTAGATGGAGGTTTCTGGGCTCATGAGAGACCTGTCAGAGAGTAAGGACGTGTCTGCGGCGGCAGCAGCGGCTCCCCGGCTCTTGAGAGGCTCTGGGTATGTTCTCAGTACATTTGATGCTGGTACTAACGTGCTGGTGTCCTCTTCCATGAAGTTGACTTTCAGAGATCTTAGTTTCAAAGGGTTACTGGCCTTGATGGAGCTTTTGGGACTTTCAATGAAGAAAGCAGAACGGCGGCTGCTGTCGGAGCTGGGGTTCATCTCCGCGTACCTGGCAGCGCTGCCCTGCTCCTGGGCGAGGCTGAGGCCGCCCTTGCAGGGCAGGGCAGTGAGGGGGCTGTGTGAGAACCGCCCCGCCTCGGGGAACTCGGCGGCGCAGCTGATGAAGCTGTCGATGCTGGACATGCTCCTCATGTCCACGATGCCGTCGGTGCGCGTCGCCAGCAGCGGCACCATGGGGCCGGGCAGCGCTTCCATCTCCAGCTCCTCCTTCTGCTTTCCAGCCTGGCTCGGCTCTTTAGTGTTGAGGTTAGGCTGGGACTGAGTCTTTGCCATTTTGTTGTACATGTCCTCGAGCTGCTGGACGTTCAGGTGTTGGGGACTTGAAGATGACCTGGCTTTTTCTGGGGATCCTTGTTCCTTGGTTTCAAAGGATTTACTAGAACTAGTTTCTGAGAGTGTTCTCTTGGTCCATTTCCATTTGCTTGGAGATAAATGATTGTCCTGAACTTTATCCTTTTTGGCTATGCTTTCTCCATTCTTCTCAACCACAATGTCCATGAGTTCTATGCTACGGGCAAATGCATCCTTCATGTTCATGGAAACAATGCTGCCATTTCTTTTTGCTCTTTCAAGAGCTTCCCTGCGCTTAATGGCTTTCTCCTGCCTCTTCTGCTCCTTGTAAAACTCGGAGAAGTTATTGACAATGATTGGGATGGGAAGAGCTATCACCAACACACCAGCAATGCAGCACAGTCCTCCTACTATTTTACCCAGAAGAGTTTTGGGGTAAATGTCTCCATAGCCTACTGTTGTCATGGTGATTGTTGCCCACCAGAAAGAAGCTGGGATGCTCTTGAATTTTGTATCATCCTCATCCTTTTCTGCAAAAAACACTAAACTGGAGAAGATCATAATGCCCATAGCCAGAAACAAGATGAGTAATCCGAGTTCATTGTAACTCCTCCTCAGTGTAAAGCCCAAGGACTGTAAACCCGTCGAGTGCCGGGCGAGTTTTAGAATCCGGAGTATCCTCATAATCCGGAATATTTGGACCACTCTTCGTACATTTTGGAACTGAAGTACACTTTTATTGGATTCTGTGAGGAAGATAGTAACATAGTAGGGTAAGATAGCCAGCAGATCTATAGCATTCAGCGGGCCTTTGAAAAACTTCCATTTCTTGGGGGAGGAGAGGAAGCGCAGGAGGTATTCCATGGTGAACCAGGCGATGCACACCGCTTCCACGTGCGCCAGCTGCGGGTTGTCTGTGGTCTGCCCAAATTCATCCACGCCTTGTAGCTCAGGAAGTGTATTAAGGGACAAGGCAATTGTAGATAGTACAATAAACATGATGGAAATGATTGCCAAAATCTGGAAAGGAAAGAGAGGACAGTGAGTTAATGTCAGAACACACAACGCTGCCGTTAACTCGTGGCTGTATTTTCACTCACACACTGCAGGACACATTTTGCTCAGTAGACTGAAGTCAGAAAACCAATGCATCCTGAGCTGGGTTTATTTTGGAAGCTGTTTCAGTTATGGCAGAAGCATAAAGGAGATAAAGCATCCACTTCAACTCCTGTGCTTTCATCTTTCTGTAGTCAAGGAACACGTGAGGAACAGCTAGGATGCCAGGAGGGCTGTGAAGCAGCAGGAGCTTTTGATTAACTACTAATTAGGTGCCCAACAAGGCCCATCTGGACAACAAGCTCTGAAATTTAAGCAAGAAGGAATGAAATTGTGACTACAGGATTCGATCAGCGCTCTGCCCTCCATTTAATGAACGGTTGCTGCTGTAATTTGGGGTGCTGATGGCTAATTACAGACATGTGTGTACAGTTCTACCACATAAGCATACAAATAATACACTCTTATTTAATGACTCATCTCTAATTTGATTCTTGATGGTTGTGAAAAACATGAAAACTTCACCAAGTTTTCTAAGCCATTTTGAGTTTTGAGTTTTCTGGAGGAGAGAGCAAGCCTCTGAGCAAACCAAACTGGACAGCACTGAGGCAGCCAAGGCAGGGCAGGTCCAGTCACTGGAGGCCTCACACGTCTCAAACTCAAGAGAATAAAATGTCAAGTGTCTCATGGTGCAGTGTGGGGCAATTTAGATGTTAATTAGTTCTGCATGGTGGCTTGTTTGAAAAGACCATTTCCTGGAGACCAGGAGCTGCCCCTGAGAAGCAGAGAGCCTGGTTTGCTTTCCTAGAAAGCTCTTTTGGTGGTTTTGCTGTCGTTTCTTTGTTCACAACCCACCATTTCTGAAGGTGTTTGGGATGTTTGCAGTGGTAATTTCAATTAGTTTTGCTTGGCTTTATCTCTGCCCACTGTACACTGAAAGGCTTATTTGCAGGCTTAGATGTATGTACCTGTTGGGTTTTACCTCCTTCCCTTTCAGTGTAAATATTAACACTCCATCTTTATTCAGTGAATGGCATCCAGCAGCAGTAATTGGTGTCAAACCTTCTGTTCCCTTTGATATACCTTCCTGCTTTGAAGATCAAGGCAATGCCAGATGAATATAAATAAATAAACTGGGAGATCTAAGGGTAAAATTTGATTTTGGTTTAGGAGATTTAGCCACAAAGCTAAGCAATAAACAGAGACAGACATTTGTCATTTCTCCCATAAGTTGCAGCAAGATGTCACTTGTGCTCCCAAGACACAGATTTTCCCCTTACTCATCTACTGCAACCACGTCTCTGGGAATTTTCTTAGGCTAAGAAAAACTTCTAAATGTGAGTGGATTGCCCTCAGTTATTCAAGGCACTTTTCAATTGGAAAGTACATAAAACTGAGATGGAGTCTCTCCAGCAGGGTTTAGAAGATCCTTCTCCCTCTGTGAGAGATACCTTGTCCTGGAAGCATCTCCCATCCACTGAAAGCCAGCCCTGGAGCAGTTGTGCACAGAAAACTGGATCCAGCTGCTGCTGCTGCCAGGCTTTAGCACTGTTCAGTTGTGCAGGGCTCCATCCCAAAGTATTTACAGTCTGGGATTTCAGATTATAGAAATCACCATCTGTCTCTCTAATAAGGTTTCCCATCTTGGCTGTACTGAACCTCTAGCTTGGCAGCTCCTGTATTTTCCACTGTCAGTAATGAGAGACAGAGAGCTGAAGGGAAGATGTTTGCATTCCCAGGGAGGCCTCCAGGGATGCTCTCCATCACAGGCAGCCTTTTCATTCCATTCCTGGCCTTTCCTCCTCCATTTGCTCTTCCAGGTTCACTTGTCTTTAACAAGAAAAGCCAATGGGACCAATTTGGACTCGAGCAGAAACAATCCCTCTGCAGTGCATGACGCTCCAGCTCTTATAAAACTGGAAATCTTTTTTCCAGTCACTGTAAAAAAGCACCTGTGGTCCCTGTTCCAGAGCATTGCCCCCAAATCTCACTGCTTCTCCAGCTGCTCATGGCTGCATGAGATGGAAGGAAGCATGGGAGAGGGCTCCTCAAATTTAATTGAATTGTTTAATTCCACAAAAGGCATTAAACATGGTGCTTGTGAGAACTTGGGATGGCAATCAAAGAGCTGAGGTCCAGAGAACCTCGATTCAAAAGAACAGGCCCAGGCACAGGAAGGTGCCCAGAGCTCAGGCTTGGACTGGCAGAAGGAACAGGGATGGGGAAGTTCAGCATCAGAGGTGTGTCACATTCTGTGGGTGCTGCTGGAATGTCCATGTCCCACTTTTGGAGCGAGCTGTGCTCTCCCAGTTCTGGCTGCTGGCCTCTCTGGCATGTCTGGGCTGTTTACTGGGACTGGGGAAGGCACCTCCAGCATCCCTGCAGGAGCATCCAGAGCTGCTCACTTGGGTGCCTGTGTTGGGTCCTGTAAAATGCAGAACTCACACTGGCAAAGCTTGCAGCCTAAAATTCGGAAGCATAGGAGAAAATCAGGAGTCACAAAGAGCTGAAATGAGTGACATGAGGACACGTTTGTGACACAGGCAGCTGCAGGAGTCCCTTGTTGTGCACTGTGCTCACGTTGGCTCCGTGTGAGCTGAAGGCAGGAGCCCAGAGCAGCACTGGGCAGCTTTCCTCAGCAGGGCAGCACAGACACTCCCTGGCACTGGGCTTGGCACTGGCTTTTCCCCACACGACTTTCAGACCATTCCCACTCAGTTTGCCTGAGAGAAGCTCTGCAGTCCTCTTTGCTTCTGTATTTACTCTTGCATTTCACTTGTAGCAATGCACCATAAATTGTGAAAATCCCCTCAGGTACTTTACCAGGTTACTTGCAGAAGGTTTGGAAGCACTCCTGATGATGGCCCTGGCTTGTGGTGCAATGCTGAATACGGGCAGGATTTCAGGAAAAAGCTTCTCCTCCACTAAATCAGCTGTTTCACAAAGGTTTTTGTGGAGTGAATGCTATGGTTCTTTCGTGGAAGCTAAATAACCCAAGGACAGGCAGGACAGGGTTTTGGATGAATTTAAAGCTGTTGCCTCGAAGTGATCAGCATGATTGTCCATACATGCTGGTTATTACACATGCAAATGAGACAAGCTGATTTTGGGAGCGAGTGTAGCCAGTTTGTGCCTCTGCTGCTTCCTGAGGCGAGATGGATGTGCCATGCTGGCAAGCCTTCAATCCCCATCTCCTCCAAAATTCCCCCCAAAGCCAGGCAGGCCACCTCTACCTGGCCTCTTTTGGGGAATCAGCACCAGCCCTGGGCCTGATCCTGCTGGCTGGCTGAGAGTGATTCCTCCTTTGTGCTGGCCAGGTCTGTGCTCATCCCTGGGGGAATGAGCTCATCCTGCCTGCTCAGGATTTCCCATCTCTCTCTCTCTGCAGCAGCAGTTTGTGTGTTCACCCCACAGCTGGCACAGAGAGGGGTGAGTTTTAGGCAGCAGGGACTAACCCAGCCTGGAGGCTTGGTGATATTTATTGCTGGTTGTTTTCTCTGCTGAAAACTCTAACAGAGATAAAGGCATAAGACAGGAGACTTTCAAGGCCATTAAAATTTATAAGAACTGGCTGTCCCAATCCCATAGATGGCTCTAAAATCTCAGGGTAAGCATCTGAGATCTCTCTGCTCGTGGCAACATGCCCTGTACTTTTTCTGTGTTCATAGTGGGTAATGAAGCTGATATAGCAAGGAGAAGGGGTGGTGTGTGGGAGAGAGTGGGAGGATGTTTGAATATAGATTCGATATTCTTGGAAATACGATGAGGAAATTGTTATGTAATCAAGAAGTTCAATAATGGTTTTGTCTAATGTGCTTTTTTAGCTCCATCAAGGCCTGCAGAATAAATCTGACCAGGTTCCATTCATAGGCTCCATTTACTAAGGGATGTTTCCTGCAGCCCCTCTGCTTTCCCAAGCTGCCATACACTTTGAGCCAGACTGTCCAGCTCCATCCTGCCACGCCTGTGCCAGCCTCTGTCTGCCCAGGCTCTGAAACAGAGAGCACAGTGTATTCTGAGCGATATCCCACGTGCTGCACAGTGCAGAAACAGATGGAGAGTTCCTTAATCTCCTCCCCACTTGATTCTGCACAGGAATAACATCTCCTGCTCGCAGCAGCTATACATGTCTGTGGTATTTATTGACAGGGACTTGTTTTAGGAAACATCTCTTCACTAGAAAATGCTTATTTATTCATAAACTGAAAGAGTTTGCAGAACACAGTCACTCCTGATGTCAAGATTCTGACCACTGGGTTTGCAGGAAGTTTTTTCTAGAAAATGCTGAAGCCACAATGAAAGGTAACACTTGCTTCTTGCATCGTGGCAAGTGGAGACTGAAGTGGGGGATATGGCTGAAGGGAAGTACAGAGAACCTTTAATCTGCTTTTTTCATGGGGAAGGATGTTAAGATGCAACACAAGACCTTGAATCTCCAAACCCCTTCAGTCCTACTGGTTCCTGTGGAGCATAAACCTCTGCTTAGGAGTTTTCCCTGACCTGGCACTTTCCATGTCACTCGAAGGTGCTGCCCTGTGCTCCAGCAGCTCCGTGCTCTGGAGGGGCCCAGCACACACAGCTCAGCTCCTGCAGTGCCCCAGGCACTGTGCACACCTCTGTGGCAAGGCAAAGCCCTGCACTCCTCTGCGAGCACTGCTGCACAGCAGAACACCCAGAAAAACGACAGCAAGGTAAAGCCACTCACATTTTGCTTTGGAAACATAGGAGATCTTAATTTTGACATTTGCCTGGAAAAGCCAAGATTGAATAATGCTTAATGATTTAATTTCAATTATAGCTGTAATAAGTTTATCTGTTGAGAGAGTAAGTCTATTTAGTTTAAAAGAGGATACAATACTTCAGCTGATTCTCTGTCAATGCTTTGTTTGCCTACAGGCACCAGGGAGCTGCAGCTGCTGCTGACTGAGGTACAGTGGGCAGAAAGTCGCCCTCAGGCACAGCTGGCTGTAAACTCTTTCATACTCTTAAGAACATGTTCAGTTGTCAGAGAGCTATCAAACCCCATTAAATGATAAACGGTGTCAGGCTTCTTTCAGAGCAAAGCCCAGATGCAAATGGTGTGCTGGAGAAGAAAATGATAGATGAATCAAAATACTGAGAAGGCAAACTTGAAAGACATAGAGTGCCTTTAGACATCAGAGCAGTGACAGTTCTCAGGAGAGGATGAGAAGGAAGCATCTGTCCTATTTCTGCTGCTGCTAGCACGGGGGAAATCAAAAAACAAGTGAATGGCACATGGAAGATGAAGTTTCCCGTTTTCCTCTCGGCCTTGCCTTGTGCCCAGGATGATGCAATCCCAGCAAGGAGCACTGCTGGGACACAGCCAAACCCCACAGCCCTGCACCTTCCCAAACCCCACAGCCCTGCACATTCCCAAACCCCACAGCCCTGCACATTCCCAAACCCCACAGCCCTGCACCTTCCCAAACCCCACAGCCCTGCACCTTCCCAAACCCCACAGCCCTGCACATTCCCAAACCCCACAGCTCTGCACATTCCCAAACCCCACAGCCCTGCACATTCCCAAATCCCACATTCCCAAGCCCCACAGCCCTGCACAGACCCAAATCCCACAGTCCTGCACACCTGCACCCCTGCACACCTGCACCCCTGCACACCTGCACCCCTGCATCCCTCACCCCCTGCACACCTGCACCACTGCACACCTGCACCCCTGCACACCTGCACCCCTGCATCCCTGCACCCCTGCACCCCTGCATACCTGCACCCCTGCATCCCTCACCCCCTGCACACCTGCACCCCTGCACACCTGCATCCCTCACCCCCTGCACACCTGCACACCTGCACACCTGCAGTCAGCAGCTGCTCCTGGGGCCAGGCTCCCAGCAAAACCTTTCCCCCCAGCCAGGGCTCCCCTCTCAGGTGCATCTCCCATTCCCACCATCTGTCTTGCATTCAAGCATACAGAGGTTTGGACTCAGAAAAAGCAAACAAATAAAGCAGAAATATGAAGCAAAAAAAAAAGACTGCCCTCCACCTGAGCACTGGTGAGTGCTTGGGAACAGCTCTGGAGATGCCTTTGGGATTTTACCCTGCACCAGGGAGAGATGATGCTCGTGATCGACTCCCACCATGCAGAGCAGTCTGCTCAGCCTCAGACACTGTTTACAGGGGATGCTGAGCTCGGTGGGGCTGTGTGCTTGAGTAGCTGTGGGAGGGTTTTTTTAATGGTTAAATTCAATCAGGAATGTGCCAAGATAGCATGAAATCAACTAAAGGTAATTAAGCAAAAACTATTAGCTTGATTGCTAAACCAGTCTTCCTCTCATGAATATGCATGAGAATAATTGATATTAATTCTATTCAAATCTTATAGGCACATTAGTCCTGCATGTTATAGTGTAGAATTTTTTTGGAAGACTGAACCAGTTCCACTGCTGCTTTCTCCCCAAAAGGCACAGTGAGTTTTGCTGCAGGGAGATTCACCGAGTCATTGATACCATCCTGAGCTGCCACATGGAGAGGAAAGCAGAACAGAGCTCAGGTGACGTTTTGTCCGCAGAAAACAATGACCTGTTCAACATTTTTTCCAGAAATGTGTTAGGAGAAGTGGCAAATCCATTCACCAGCATGAGCCACACTAATGACATCCTGGAGAGACAGGGAAGCCTGCGGGAACAGTAAATGCCTGCAGACAGAAAGGCAGGGGCAGCATCCTCTCCTGTTTAATGTGCTTGATAGCAGCATGGCCTGTCAGCTGGCTGTCCGTGTGTCCGTGTGTCTGTNGCCCGTGTGTCTCTGTGTCCGTGTGTCTGTGTGTCCGTGTGTCCCTGTGGCCATGTGCCCGTGTGTCTCTGTGTCTGTGTGTCTCTGTGTCCGTGTGTCTCTGTGTCCCTGTGTCCGTGTGTCCAGCTGTCCGTGTGTCTCTGTGTCCGTGTGTCCGTGTGTCCGTGTGTCCAGCTGTCCGTGTGTCCAGCTGTCGCTGGGTTTGCAGCTTCTCCTGTCCCCCACGCCCGCCCCTCCTCCTGTCCGGAGGAGCTTGTGTCACGCAGAGGGTTTGGGTGCAGGGACAATCGGCACAGGAGGGGATTCACCTTCCCAAGCCGGGGCTCCCGAGGCTTCTCTCTAGAGCAGAGCGTGGAACCCTCGCTGGCAGCCCTGGCACAAAGGGACTGAAGTGTTTTAATCTCAAGCACAGATGGTTCTTCCCTTTAGAAGCACCAAACACTGCATTAGATGTCACATATTTAATAAATAGCAACAACTGTATACAAACTGTGTACAAAAGCAGCTAAAAACTAATCCTTGGCAGCAAATCATTCCCATTAGCGTGGGGCCATGGCAAGGGGTAAGTAGAGTCAGTGGACAGCAAACCTGTGTGGAGATAAAAGGCAGCTCTCTACATGAGCAGTTCGAGAGGAGAGTTTGATCTTGCCTCACTATGAGAGTTTTGATGCATCCAGTTATAAATATAGAGGATGAAACAGAACTCTGAGGATGTGTACTCGGCTCTTTGTTGGGGCACCTTTTATTTTTTCTTCTTCTTTTTTTTTTTCTTTGTTTACTTATTGTTGTGTTGCTTTTAGGGTTTTTTTAAACTCAATTTGGGCTCAGAAGATGCTCAAACTCTTTGAAGTGTTCGCTGGCAGTCTGGGAATATTCACTCCATGCTCGCTGACTTCTGGACATTGACAGGAGAACAAATCTCCCCAAAGTGTGAGGGATAAAGAGCAGCTGGGGCAGCCCTTGGCTCTCCCACAGCTCTGCCAGCTTTTCCTACATCCCTGGATCCCAGCGTGCTCCCAACAGGCACAGCCCAGGCAGCCCCTGGCTCACCAGAGCAGCCCTCGGGCTCCCAGCCCCTGAGAAGTGCATCCACAGAGGGAGAGAACAAAAAGCCCCGCTGGGCATGGGACAGGGAGCAGAGCTGGGGTTTGTTCTGCTTCTTGGAGAGGTTGGGCTGTTTGATTTTTGGCGGTTGGCTCACTGGTTTTTTGCACTTTCCCCTAATAAAAGTCAGAGGAACCCGTTTTGAAAATGCAGCTGTGCTGCCTTCTAGTGAAGGTTTGGTGAAGAGAGGGGAAGAGAAAGGTTTCCTGAGAGTGGCAGCTGACCAGTGCTGCATCCTGTTCTGATCCAAGTGGAGAACAGCACAGAACAGCACTGAAGATTGAGGGAAACGACACACCTCACTGGGGTTTAGTGCATCTTTCAGTTACTCTTTTGTTTTTGTTTTTTTTTAATATGGGGTTTCTCTGTTAATATTGGATGGTGCCACACTATACACTGGGTAGTAGAAATTAATCTTGCACACCTGTGGTACACACCTGTGGGTACACACCTGTGGGTACAGAGCTGTGGGTACAGAGCTGTGGGTACACACACCTGTGGTACACACCTGGGATCCACACCTGTGGTACACACCTGTGGGCACACACCTGTGGGTGCACACCTGTGGGCGCACACCTGTGGGTACTGGGCTGTGGTACACACCTGTGGGTACACACCTGTGGGTGCACACACCTGTAGGCACACACCTGTGGGCACACACCTGTGGGTACACACCTGTGGGTACTGGGCTGTGGTACACACCTGTGGGTACACACCTGTGGTACACACCTGTGGGTACACACCTGTGATACACACCTGTAGGCGCACACCTGTGGGTGCACACACCTGTGGTACACACCTGTGGTACACACCTGTGGTACACACCTGTGGGGCTGAGAGCCCCATCCCATGGGACGCCCTTCACCCATCCCACGGGACTCCCTTCACCCATCCCACGGGACTCCCTTAACCCTTTCCCCGCCGGCCCGCGGGGCAGCCCGGACACGGGCGGGGCGCAGGTGCCGGGGGGGTCAGCTCGGCTCCAGGGGCTCCCGGTGTCCCAAACTCCTGCAGGACGAGCTCTCGTTTCTGTGCTGCCCTCTGCCTTCATCCTGAGTGTGGCAGGAAATGCCAAAATCCCCCACGGAGCAGGATTTGCAAAGATCCCAGCTCGGATGTAGCCATTAAAACATTTTAACGTGGCCCGTGAAAAATCCATTAAAACGCGGCTTTTCAACGCACACGGTGCCCGGCGTCTCTCACTGGCAGCACCGGTGGCATCACCTGGTGCCACTGGCAGGAGCTGGCCAGTGGGAATCTGCGCAGCAGGTTTGGAAATGAAACACAGCGTGAGCCCAGCACAGGGAGAAAGCGACCACTGAGAGGGGAAAACAAGTCCAGTCCAAACTGGGAGCTGTTTAAAGAAGGCAGAATAATAAGGGAAAAACCACTCAGCACGCCAGGGAAATAAGATTAAAAGAATCATGCAGGGATCTGGGAATAACCTTCCAGGGCTGCAGCCTGGCACAGATGTGAATGAGCATCCCTGGCAGCTGAGGGCTCCCTCTCCATGTGTGACAGGGAATGAGCTGGCAATTCCCACGGCACTCCTGAACGGCCACACTGCTCAGAGCAGCTAATATCGCCTGATTGTTTGCCTTTATTTCTTGGAAAGAAAAAAGACTCCTAAGGGCAGTGCCACTGGAGCCGTGTGTCCAATTAACCTGCTGCAGGTTCAGGTTGTGTCACTCTGCTCTCTGCTGCGTCCCCTTCCTGGGGCACACAGCGTGTCTGTTCCCATGGCCACTGTCCCCTGGCAAAGACAGAGGAAGGAAAAAATGTGCTGCTTTCTATTTCTGAATGTCCTGCCTTTCCTGCAGCCAGGCTGAAGGCTCCGACTTCTTTTCAGTCTCTCTCTTTCCCATTCCTCTGTCAATTGACTGCTCGCTGCCAGAGGGCATTACTGGCTTCAAAAGCTTCATTCTCTGGTTCCTGAGCTGCTCAAATTCTCCTGGCTCATTGCTGTTACTGGAGGTCAGATCCAAGTCCCAGAGTCTTTGGGCTGGTTTGGATTTGACCCTGAGAGCTTCTTTTGCTCACCCCATCACATGAAACAATCCTTTGATCATTGTAGGCATGTACTAAAAAAAAAAAAAAATAAATCCAGTGGGCAGAGATGATTTAATTATATCAGTGGTGAGTGGAAATAAGCCGGAACTAAAACATTTCCAGGCAGGTTTAAAGAATGCAGTGCCTGGGGGCACCCCTGCTCTCTGTGTGATGGGGCTGTGGCACACACCAAAAACTGGCTTCAGTCCTGCAACTGAGCAGCAATTCTGCTCTGGTCCCAACTTTTCCTGTGCTTAAATTCAAGGGCTGCAAGATGAAGTTGTGTAGCTGACAGGAAAATCACAGCCCGTTCCTGAAGTATTTCCACCTGGAATGGAAATCCCTAAACTGTAACTTCCAGCAGTGGCCACTGAAAGCACAAGGCGAAGAAAAGATGGGAACAGTGAATCCTGAACTTCTGTGCCCTGCTGGCCAAGCTCATGTGGCCTGGCTGGGGAACCACAGAAAAGATGGTGGTAAAAATGCAGTGGTAAAAATCCTTTCAGAAAACATTTCTCTTAACTAAGCTACTTGCATACTGTTCCCTGCAGTACTCTAGAGAATTAGCTTGTCTTGCAAGGCCTCATGAGATTCAAATCTTTGACACGAGGTTTCTGCTCTGCTCTGGGCAAGAACATCTCTATCAGACACTGAGATAATTTCTGACAAGGACATCTGCTCCTTGGATCAGATCACCTGCAGCAGATCCTTTTGCTGCAGGCTGGGCCCGGGCTGTCCTTTCCCGGGGTCAATAAACCAGGCACGGAGCTGCTGCTCCAGCAGCTGAGCTTGCCTGGCTTTGGGCAAGGTGGATGTCAAACCAGACACACTGGGCATTGTGGTGACACCCTGCTTTTGGAGATGGAGGAGGTGCTTGGCTGCATTAACATTCCACATGTAAGAGATGGTACTGCTGGAAAACAAATAAAAACCCCATGGACACTTTGTCAGAAGGGCAGGAGGGCGAGGGATGGGTCCTGTTTAAAGATGTCTCAATCAAACCCATCCCCTTCCACACCTCTAGGTTTTGCTCCAAAATTCAGTTAAATTACAAAGCTACTAAAGATCCCAGTCACCAAAGGGAGGGATAATGAAGACACAAAGAAAGAAAATCAGTGGCAAAGCTGTGCTCCTGGATTGTTTCTGTACTCCATGGGAGAGCACTGAGTTCCTGACAATTTACCTTTCAAATCTCTCAAATAAAACAACTCTTGAAAATTGCCAAAACATTATTAACACAAACAGCAACACACAGCAGGGTGGTGGCTTTGTCAAATGTCAGCAGAGGCTGCTCTCCCTGCAAAAGGCAGCCTGGAAGAAGAGTCTGGAGTGCCTCTTGCAGGGCTCACCTTTCCCTTCCAAGATTTCTCCCTCCAGGTTTGGGTGCTCTGCAGAATCCCCCTTGGGTCTTGTATCCCCTTCCAAACTTGCTGTTCGCAGAAAACAGTTGCTGCCATTTTCCTTTTATGTGAATATGGTGGAAGACGTAAAAAAATGGGAAATTTACAGGGGATTGCACAGTTTCTCAAAGAAGAATGTGTTACTGACTGTTACTTTTTTCTTCAAAAGAATTTTTGAAGAAAAAGTAGCAATCACCAAGTCTCTGTTCGCAGTGCAGTAGCTGTGATGCCTAAAGATTTTTTAGCTTTTTATATACTTTTCATATATCTGTAGCCTTGTAGACTTTTAATCTATAGTTGTATAATTTCTAGTACTTTTCCTGCCTTTTCAAAATAAACTAACCCTTACTAACACATTCTTGAAAATTTGTTTAGTCTTATTCTTAAGAAGATAATTTCTGACAAGGACATCTTGTTTTCCACCAGAACTTAAGAGACATAACAAGAAAAGGGGCAAAGAATCCCCTGGACCACCTGCAAGGGGCTGACCCCAGGGTGGGTTACTGGGTCAGCTGATCTCCCACTGGATGCACCTGCTAGATATACTAATTAATAAACCTTATAAAAATTGTAGAAATCCTTTATCACGTGTGTGCAGAGCCATGTCTGTGCACCTGAAAGCTTTCACTGAAGAGTTGCTTTTTATATTATCACTCTTAATACCGTTTGGAAAGTTTTGTGGTTTTATTCCAGGCAACAGCTGCTGCTTTGAAATCAGCCTCTGGCAGATGTTATTTTGGGGTATTTAAGCCAGGCTCTTGCTGTCACCAATCTCAATGTTCTTGGCTTTGTTACTGTTCCTCTGTTTTATTATTCTGAAGAAAATAACTCTGTCAGTGTTCTTTTTCTGGCAAGGAAGGGCTGTGCCAGCACCGAGCGCACGGGCTCCAGTGCCGGTGGCTCAGAGCTCCTGTCCCTTTGTCCCTTTGTCCTGCTGCAGGCAGGTGCAGTGACACCGGGATTTCCCTCCTGTCCCTTTGTCCTGCTGCAGGCAGCTGCAGTGACACCGGGATTTCCCTCCTGTCCCTTTGTCCCTTTGTCCTGCTGCAGGCAGCTGCAGTGACACCGGGATTTCCCTCCTGTCCCTTTGTCCCTTTGTCCTGCTGCAGGCAGCTGCAGTGACACCGGGATTTCCCTCCCGTGCCACGGGGGTTCTGTGCTTTCCCTGCTGCCTCGTGGAGCTCCCGAGCTGAGCTGCAGTCCTGCGGCCAAACCCTGCCCAGGTGTGCTGCTGGGGCCAGGTGAAAGGGCAGCACACGAGGGGCACATCCCAGCTGCACAGTCTGCCCTGTCCCCACCTTCACCAGGGTCTGTGGCACAAGCCCTGGAGTTCAGAAAAGCCCCAGTCCCTGTCAGACACCAGAAGCTGAACTCCTGCAGCAGGGTCAGCCCACCCTGTGTCTGAGCTGTGCCCACCCTGTCCCAGCTGTGCCCATCCTGTCCTGGATCTGTGCCCACCCTGTCCTGGATCCGTCCCCACCCTGTCTGAGCTGTGCCCACCCCGGCCACGACCCCAGCCCCATTTTCCCGGGGAACAGCTCCAGAGGAGCCGTCTCTGCTCGCTGGGGGAGGTTTCTGGGCTGCTTCTCTTCCCAGCTCAGGCTGCTCCAAGAAATAAACACAGAAAGGGCTCTGCACAATGTTTCTTGTCACAAAGCCACTGCTCTGCTGTGTTGCTTGTGACAGTGCCACCATAAAATACGTGTTCCTTGTGCTCTCTATTCTGGTATTCCCAGTTTGAGGCTCCAAAGTTGACTTATTCCCCTTTCTCAGCCCTCTCCCACATCACCTCCTATGGAGCCAGGAGTATAAAAATACTAAGCCTTGTTGCTAATGGCCTAAGCAAATGATTTAATCAGTGATGTAAAAGGAATGATGAGCCTGTAGGATGAAAAAAATGCCAGATAGACAGAAAGACTAATGAGGTAATGTGTAAATCCAGGCATTTTCTAACAGATGGGACATGGCAGAGTTGACATGGATATTATTAAAAGGGACGTAAGAACATAGACAAAACAATAGCCCGGCTTGGCCACAGCTTCATTTACGCAGTGGAAACATTTTTTCTTCTGAAGGCAAAGGCAAGAAACATAGAAGGCAATGCTTGGTAGTGGAGTCCCAGTGGAGAAGCAATGCCTGTATCCAAACACAGCTCTGCAGCCTGGGCTGAGGCAGGGGACAAGTTCCCCTGGGCTCTGCCAGGTAAACCAGCATCGCTGTCCCGCAAGGACAGGGGAGCCAGGCACCCTGACACAGCTCAGGGGACAATTTGGGGACAATTTGGGGACAGCTTGGGGCCCTGGTGTGCAGGAGCTGGAGCTCAGGGCCGGGGAGGAGAGGAGAACTCAGGGATGGGAGCACAGCTCACTATGGGATGGCCAATGAGGCAAGGCTGTATTTTTGCCTGCCTGTTTTTACTGGAGAAGCCCTTGGAAATTCCTGGTGGTGAAATGCAGAAAACCGTGAAGCAAAATCCCTGAGTCATCTGTCTCAAACTGTCACAGCAGCTTCCCCTGTCAATCCACATGACCCACTCAATTCTCATCCATTTTCTCCATTTTGGGGGAGTTGTGAAAAATAACTACAACCATTCCAAGTGATTGGTTGTAACATATGCTCAAACTGCAGTGATTTGGCCGAATTCTCCTAAGGCTGTACCACATCTCAGGCTTTCTATAATCCAGACAAGAGCAGCAGACACACTCAGGGGACTTGGTCTGCCCTCAGTGCTGCTGTGCCCTGGGCAGACAGGCCACAGCTCAGCAGCTCAGACAGGGGAAAAAATAATATTAACAAAAGAACGTAGTTACTAATGTCATTTTCCATTGAGATAGTGCATGAAATCTATCCTGCTAAATCTACAAGTTTCAAACTGTATACATAAGGTATATTAAAGGATTTGGGAAGATTAAGAGTAGCTCCTGTGAGTCTGTGCGTGTGTAACACCGATTGTTTTATCTGTGACACCAATTGTTTTATCTGTGAATTACCTGCGCTGCAGGAAAGGCACAGGTAAGGAAAGCAGTGGCAGTGGGAATGTCCACTCCATCGGGAATGTCTGCACCATCGGGAATGTCCCCTCCATCGGGAATGTCCCCTCCATCGGGAATGTCAGAGCCGAGCTCTGCCCTGCTCCTCAAACAACCCCGGAGGTGTGTGCGGGACACAGAGCTCAGCTATCGGGATACAATCCTGATACCGGGACACAGATCAGCTGTCGGGACACAGATCAGCTGTCGGGACACAGCCCTGCTCTCGCCCCCGGACCCGCTGCCCGCAGGAATTCCCACAGAATTCCCGCAGGAATTCCCGCAGGAAGGCCAGGATTAAAGCAGAACTGGGATTAAAGCAGAACCGGGATTAAAGCAGAACCGGGATTAAAGCAGCGCCGCCGCTGAGCTCAGGCCGCAGGGCTCGCCAGGGCTCACCTGGCCGAACACACCTGGGTTACCCCGGGATTCCATAGGGGAAGGGAACAAGGAGAGACGTTCCGGGGGCAGCAGGCACTGCCTGGGGCTGGCAGTGGAGCACCCAGCACGATGGAAATGTGCTTCCCAAAGCGCTCACCTGGGCTGGCTCCAGCACACCCTCCCAGCGTGTGCAGCTGGGGGTTATAAAAAGCCGCCTCTGAAAAGATTTTCCTCCTGGGTGAAGGCACATTACGAGAACTTCCTGGCTTAGGTAGCTGTATATAGCAGCAGTAATCCTATTATGCTTATCCTGAACTGTCCTCCCCGAGCAGTGAAGTGAACTTTGCAGGGCACTAGAAGCTAATCAGGCCTCCAAGCCCGCTGTGAGCAGCTCAGCTCTGCCTCTGTGCAGCCAGGGTCAGGTTATGATAGAAAACACAAACACCTGTACCACACCCCAAAGCTGCTCCCTGTCCTCACCCAGCTGCTCCCAGTAAATGCAACCCAGATCTTTGTAGGAAGAGCTGTCCCACTGATTCTTTATGAGAGAGAGCCCAAACCCATGTCCACACACCTATGGCAATAACTGTGCCCTGGAAATGGCTGTGCCAAGGCTGAAGGCTGCTCACACACTTCTGTATTTTCACTGCAGAGCTGTGAGGATGGAGAAACCTGGAAGAAAACCCTGGGCCTGGCTGTTCTGGAGGGGCTGTGTGGAGCAGCAGTGTCACACCTACAGCCAGTGCAAGGCAGCTGGGCTGCAGCAGCCCTGGATCCCCCTCGGGCTGTGCCACGGTGTCCAGGCCTGGCTGCAGGAGCTGCATGACAACACCCAGCTTCTCACCTGGCAGCCTCCCAGCGCCTCCTGCAAAAGCTGACAAGGAGCTTTCCTGGGCAGAAACCAAAGGGGGGACCAAGGGGAGAGCAGCTGCAGCTGGGAAGGGCTAAATGGATGATTATCCTGAAATCTTAATCGCTAACTAATGTCCCAGACATTGCTTTGAAAAGCCCAGCACAAGTGTCAGTCCCTGCTGGGGCACTCTGTGTGAGGCATGCCCCAGCCCGGGCAGGACCAGAGCTGACCCCAGGATGTCACAGCACACTGCAGCACAGCACGAGGTGCTGCCATCACCCTGTGCATGGCCAGCACGGCTTAGCTGCTGACCACCACTGGACATGGATTTCTGGGACTTTTTCAGAGCTTCCTTCGCCTTTTCCTAGTGGAGTCTGACATTTAGCTCTAGAAATTAATATCTTCAAATGCTTGTTTTTTGGTGTAACAGACTGAGACAGGCTAAATATTTGTGCTCTTGTCTTGCCTGGCTGGTAACCCAGGTACTCTTAGGGAAGCACAACTGGGTCATGAGAATTAATATTAGCATCTGTGTTAACTGCTTTATTTACAGCGCTGTAGCTGTCAAAAGTTGGGGTAGCTTAAAAGGAACATGGTTTATTTGTGCTGACACCAGCAGTGGGATAGCTGGATGAAAGCTGGCTGGCTCCTGGGGACCAGGCTGGGCCTGTGGCAAGCACAGATCCGAGCTGGGCAAATGCCCTGTGGACAGTCTGGGCAGTGTGGGGTGAGGGGCCAGCTCGTCCCAGCTCACATGGGCCACCAAAAGCCTTGGCTGGCAACACAGCCCAGCACCAGGCACTCTGTACTGCCCCAAACCAGAGTGAGAGCTGCTGGAAGAGCACAGGATGGAAGGACCCTTGGGTTATGGTTCAGTGATAAAAACTCTGATCACTGTTGCAGTATAATTAAGGAATTAATTAACTTCCCAGCTCAGTAATTATGGAAGCTCCAGCCCCATGAAGCAGTGCCACACCAGGAATGCACTGCCTGCCTGCTGGGGGTCCAGGGGTCTCTGAAATAACCAGAGCATCCTCCCCCATGGGCCACAGAAATTCTCACATTCCTCTCATATTCCTGTCTCAGTTCTTGCGTGGATAATTTTTTAAGCCATTATATCACAACGAGGGCAACATCTATTTTTTAAAATGAGGAATCTGGCAGTCCCAGAGCCAGAGGTATTGTTCTAGGTTGGATTTGGATACATCAGCTGCTGAGTTTCTTTTTCCCTTCAGGACACACAATTAGCCATCTGGAAGCTTCATCAACATACCAAAGCAGCAGCAATAATTGTGCTTATTAAATAAGAGTCTAAATCTGTCCCAGAGAAAGCAAAACTCTCCCCAGCACAAGAACCCACGGCAAGTCTGAGCTCCTGTAAGCAGCAGTAACTGCTGAGAAGAGGAACTGTGCCTGCAGCCTGAATTTGGGGTGAGAGGGACGAGCTCTGCTCTGCTGTCCATGGCACCAGCCCACCAAAGCTCCTGAGGACAAACCTTCCCAAACTGCAAAATCCTGCAAAACCAGCGACTTTCTCAGAGTGTTTTACATGGCAAGGTAATGCCAGTCCTTGAATCCTACTGGTGTGCTTAGGTGGAGCAGGAGCAGAGGTGGGAGCAGCAGGATGTTCCCCCAGCTCACGACTTTGTCCTCAGGAGCACCCCAGGGACAGCTCAGCAGGGTCTGCACTTCACTGGGCAAACACCCAGTGCCAACCACACCTCCCTGTTCCACCCCATTCCTGCTGCTCCTGCAAACCCAGATCCCAAAGATCCACTGTGCACATCCAGAGGCAGAAATGTGTCCCTAGAGGTTCTGATCGCGGGTGGTAGGGGACAGCAGCTATTTGCATACAATCAAGTGTGATTAACCTTGGGAATACATTGCTGCCACCTCAGCTCTCCAGAAACCCACCCCAGCCCCTCCCACCATCCTGCTCACAGCAAACTGAATTTCCTTGAACAAGAAACACTTCCAGACACCGAGGTGATGCTTCACTGCAGCCCCTCCCACATGCACTTGCAAATCCCACCTAAGGATTACACAGAATTCCTCCCAGAAGTAAAAGCTCCAGGAGTACAAAGTAAAAGTATTTGGAATACTTGACAATACTAACAAAGGCTGCTCCTGGATCTGAGCAATGAGTTGGAGCTATTTTGTTCTCTCAGCATTGCTGCTGTGGGGCCAAGAGATTGGCCCAAGGGCTGCTCTCCTCATTCAGAGTTTCACGGGGAGAAAATGCAGGGAGAACAGACAATATATGAAGAACTGATGGAAAAAAAAGAGTTGCCCTGACTGGTTATTTCTGACAGAGAGCTCTGAGCTTCTGCTGGCTTTAGTTTTGCTAACTGTACTTTTTAATTTTGGCAAGGATGCCTGGAGCCCAGGAAAGGAATGCACTGTATATATAATTATAAATCAAAATATAATATAATACAATAAGCAAAATGAACTCTGAAAAACACCACTCACTAGCTGCATATGACATCTACCTAATTGTTCCAGGCTGTGAGTCACCATGGAATTAAAGAGCTGCAGCCCTGCAAAGGCAGAGGGGCTCTGACTCCCCTGGCACCTGCCTCGTGGTGAAGTGAAACCCAAACCCCCCAGCTTCTCCCCGGGGCCCTGAGCTCAGCCCTGCCCACCTCAGTGCCCTGGCAGTGCCCTCAGCACCAGCTGTGCCCCCTGGGTTTTACAGGCAGGGAAAAACGCCTGAGAAATGGGATCACAGAGCTGAGACCAGCCCAAGGCAGCAGCAGAGCCCCGGGCTGGGGCAGAGCTGAACATCACCCAAAAGGCAGACCCTGAACCCAGGAGATGGGCACCTGCACCAGGGCAGTCCCTCCCCAAGGAAAAAGGGACAAAGGGAGGCCGTTGCCATGCCCCGAGGGCTGGAGCTCCTGGTCGTGACTGGAGGAGCCAGTCCGAGCTCTGGTCCCTGCTCTGCCAGGCTGCAGCAAACCCTGCAGTGAGAAAAACGCTCTGACAGCGCTGCTGAGCCAGGGGCCAGGGGCTGCAGGGCCACGGCAGGCTGGCACGGCAGAACAAGCTGGCAACTGGTGTTTCTAAGTGGCCACTTAATCACAGAATATCCTGAGAGGATCACTGAAGCGCAGCTCCTGCCCTGCACAGGACAGCCCCAGCAATCCCACCAGGTGTGAGGGAGCATTTAGAGAATGGGAATGTGAGGGGGAGAGGGACAAGGATGCAAATCCAGCAGGTTTCTGCTGCTGCCCTTAATGCCCTGAAGGAAAGATCAAATTGGCATGACGATGGGTGTAAGAAGAAAACACGAGGCCGTGAGCAGTGACACAGCCCCAAACACCTCTGCACACACAGACCTGCACCCTGAGCTGCAGCCAGGCACAGGCACAGGCACAGGCAGGACCTTCCTGAGCCCCTGCTCCTGTCACAGCTGCTCGTGGGCTTCCAAAACTCAGCAGTGCCAAATAATTCAGTGCTGCTTCTCTGCAAGATGTCAGGATTCCTTAATAACAAGTCATGATGATTTCACAGCAACTTTCAGCCAGTTTCCATCCTGCTGTCAAAGCCATGTGTCCTTGGCTTTAAACTGCTTTCTCCCCACTGGAATTCGGCCACCTCTGTAGCGGGACACACTGGGATTTTAATCCTGTAATTGTCAGCATCAATCCTGGCCTCAGGGGCTTCCCTGGGAGTGAGGAACATGCTGCAGCATCCTTCACTTCTGTTTTCAGACAATCAAATATTTCCAGCAAGCTATTAATCTTTGAGAAGTGAGCCTTGGTCATCATTACTTAAATGGAGTGGATGGCAGAAGGCAGGTACCTGAAACCTCCATAAAAACCCCAGCCAAAAGGTGTGAATATTTCATTCCTCTGCAGCAATAGGATGTGACAATGCTGATGGCTTGCTGGCTTGCAGCTCTGGCTGGCCAAAACGAGGCAAAAAATCCTTTATTACACATTTTTCTTTACAGGATTCCAGAAAAGCTCTTGGTCTTTTTGAAACATCAGCAGCAACCTGAGAGGACTGGGAGTATTTCCTCTGCAGGCTTTTAGTTCCCAATGTACTCTGTGTTTGTGGTGCTTGGGATGGGATTGAAGCCCATAAATCGAGGTTCCCAACACCTTGTGTGTGGTTTCAGTGAAGCAGATTTGTTTACAGCATATTAAGGGCACTGGGAGGTTTTCACCAGCTGTTCCTTGTGATTTTTGGCAGCTCTCAGGATGCCATTGTCATTCCCAGCATATCTCGGGATGGCTCTCAAGCCCAGGGAATGGCAGCCAGGCACCCTCACTGTGCCCTGCACCCTCTGTGGAAGGAAAATCCCCAATCTGCAGGAGCCTGACAGGGCTGTGGGGCAGGCAGCTGCTCTCGTTGGATGCAAGATGCAAAGACAGAAAGGAAGAACACTTTTAAAATATTATGTTAAAGCTTCTCACTAGAAGCTTTTGGCTTGCTGAGAGAAACACAAAGGTATTAACTGTGATGCTGAAAAGAGAACCCCTTGCTCCCAGGCTGAACTCACACAGGGACTTCCCAGGTGATGTCACAGCACACCTGGCTCATGTGATTGTCCCTTACAGTTTCTCTTTCTGGCCTTTTGATCCACATCCATTTTCCTCTGCAGGAAATTACCTGCTGTGCTTGGTGGCTGCTCCTCCATCTGGTGAGGGATGGATCTTCGTGGTTCTCACAAGACCTTGAAGACACACAGCCTGTAATTTGGGTGTTTCCCTTTCTTGCACATCTAATTCATTTTGATTTGCTCCTGCTACAGAGTTTTTTGTGGTTTGTTAATGTATTTTCTTCCTTCATCGATGATTCTTCAGGTGGCTGTGATACATTTCCCTGTGAACTCCAGTAACACAGAGCACATTTTGTCCTGGGACAAGGCTCACTCACTCAGTGCAAGAAATGAAACTCAAATACTGCTGCTGCCCATGTTGATGCAGAACCTGCTCCTGACACTTTCCAACTTGATCACAGGCAAAAGGGCCCTGCATCAGGACAGCCAGGGACTGAAGGGCTTTGCTGTGCTCACAGACCAAGCTTGCCTCAGCCACAATTCAGGCTGATCAAACAACCAGTCCCACTGCTTCACAGAACAAGCTCGTAAACCCCTGTCATCACAAAGGTTAAAAAAAGCTGTAGTGTGTCAGCTCTTCCCAATGCAAAACAGAGCACAAATGAGGATAAATCAGTGTCTCAACACAACTGTGTAATTTGAATTTAGGCTGCTAAAGAGCTCAACACAAACCTCCACTGAGGCTGAGAACATCACAGTGACACAGTGACACTGCTGAGGACGAAGGTGACAAAGGGCCTGGGAATGGCAGGGCAGGAGTGAGGGAATGCCTGGGCAGAGCCAGCCCCAGCCAGGAGGAACAGCTGGAATCAGGCACTCTGGGTCCTTTTCCCAGTTATGGCATTCTGGATTTGTGCTATGGCCTCGGGCAAATAATTTATTCTCTTTGTGCACAGTTTCCTCATCTGTAGAAGAAGGTTAATAGCTACTGCTCAGAAAGGTTGGGCTTTTCCTGGCTGAGGTGAAGGTATCAGCCAGGGCAGACTTTGGCAGATGTGCTGAGACACCACAGAAGTGAAAAGTGCAAGTAATTACTATTTTGCCTGAGGTAGGTGTTAATTACAAATGTGTGCAGCACTGACCAGAGGAGTGCCTGCCATGGGAGCAGGATGAGCTGCCAGGCCAAGAAGAATAATAGAATATTGTTTTTTCTCTAGGTTTTCTCCAACTTAACCATAAAGCACAGTAGATATGCTCACTTGGAATCCTGTGAGCTGGCTGAGGGTGATACAAAAATCCCTCCCATGGAGCAGTTTGGGTGTGACCACGTTTTCAATCCCTTTCTACGGAAGTTGTTGTTCCTAGTGCACAACACTCCTCCCTAAGAGCCTTCCTGTCTGCTTTTTGGTACCTAAAATGGATTTTTGGGGTCCATAACCCAGCATTGCTACTGCAGCCCAGAGTACCTGTGAGCATCATGCAGTGGGATGTGAATAATCACATAACATTGATCAGCACAGCAGCTGATGGGGCTGACAGCATGGTCTGACCAAAGCACTGAATTTCTGAACAGCCAGCATTTGCACCAATACACCTGAGCTGAGAATTCATCTCCCAGTAATCAGAAACCCTGTGCTCCCCAGGTGTAAAATAAACAAACACCCACTGTGTGCCCCCCAGGCTGCAGGCCATGCACTGCTAAGGTGAGCAATAAACCAGCCTGGACTGCAGGTGATTTCTCCTGGCTGTACAGCAGTGAACAGAATCCATGGAATTTCATTGAATTGCTTAGATTTCTGTATCTTTTATAAAAAAGAAGCCATGTGCTCATACAAGAGAGCTCACAGTTTAGGAGTTTCCTATTATAGATGTCATTCCCAATGGTTAACTCATCCAAGTGTGACTTGAGTAGCCCACATCATCAATATTAAACGTGACATTTACTACCAAGAGCAAAGCTTTGGGGCTGCTGCCAGCCCCACTCACTGAGCTGTAAATATTTTGATCAGGGAACAGAGGAAGGAGGGCTCAGCCCTGGCTCAGGGCTGGCACCAAGGGAGCTGCTGGTGCTTCCAAAGAGCCCCAGGGGCTCAGCCCTGGCAGCTGGGCAGGAGCTGCTCAGTGGGGAGCCCAGGCTGGGAGAGACCCTGAGCCCAGGACTGAGTGACCCTGAGCCCAGGCTGGTCCCTGCACTGCTGCTGGGTGTGATGGGCACATGGGGAGGGTGGAGAGGGAGGATGGAGATATTCCATGGGTGTTCCCTGCAGTGGGGGCACTCAGGGAGGATGGAGGTGTTCCCTGGGTGTTCCCTGGTGTTCCCTGCACTGGGGCACACTGCAGAGCAGCTCTCCCAGCCCTGCACTGAGCTTTGCCCTCAGCACAGCCTGGGAACAGCCCCGGTGCCCTGGGGGAGAGCCCCTGGCCCAGCACAGCACCCAGGTTCCAACAGTGTCCCCTTCCCTCCTGGACAGCAGCTGAAGTCTGGGGAGTGGTTTGTGCAGTGATTTGACCTCTGGAGGTGTTTCACAAAGGGTTTGCTCACGGCTGTGGCCAGCCTGGAGCTGCAGCTCTCTGGTGTTCACACCTCAGCTCCATCTCACTCGTTCCTCTACACCCACAGCCGTGAGAGGCACCGGGCACTGGGCTGGGCTCTGAGCAGCTGCTCTGTGACCTGGGCTGCCGGGGACAGTGGCACCTGTGCTGAGCACAGGCACAGACCTGGGGAGCTGCAGTGTGAAATGACATCGGTGTGATGACCCCTGGGCACAGCAGCAGCTCCACACTAGAGCTCTGTCCTGGCTCTTCACCCTCCCAGAGGCTCCCAGGCACCCTCAGCACTGACTCGCCTGGTCCTGCTGCAAGCTGTGCACTGCCTCCCTGCCACACACACGGGAACGCTTTGGAACTACATGATTTCCCAAAAAAATACATCACTCAGCCACGGCAGTAAGGAAACACCAAAGAAAGAAACACTGGCAAAGAGTTGGGGATTTTTTTTCAGAGGTCGGTATTTTAACGGGAAGACTTTTTGGAAGAATATCAACTGTGTTTTTGTGAAACACAAAACTACACACGATGACCCTACAACTGCACATGATGAAGAAGTCTGCAAGGTCTCATTACTAAGGAATGGAAAAGCATATTAAAAACTGCAAATACCAAACAGCTTCATTACTTCCATTATCATCTTTTGTCTTTGTTTCATTGCATGCATCAATTCTCAATAAAGAACCTTCATGTGCCTATGAGTTAGATCTTGGTGAGAGAGGCTTCCATTGACTGCAGGAACACAGCCAGGCCGTGCAGACAGAACAAGGTGGGGCAGGATCAAGCAGCTCAGTTATTGTGGGCTGCATGAGGAACAGAAACACTCGTTAAACTTTGCTCGGTGTCATTTAATGCCATTAGCCCTGCTGGGCCAGAGGGATTTTACTGCTCCTCCAGATAATGACAAATGGTGCAGCTGGACAGAGAGGAGCTGTTCACTCCCGTGATAATTGCTGAACAATGATACTAAAGAAGCATTCACCAAAAACTTCCCTGGTTAATGATGTTTAATTCATTATTAAATGCAGCTCATTACTGTTGGAAATAAGGCCATTTAGCAGCCACCAGCTTTGCTAATATTGCTGAATGTCTTCCAGTGATCAGACAGCAGGGGGAAAGGCAAGTTTTAAAATATACACTTTCACTTCAGAATAAAAATTTAAAAAAATTCTGCCAGTGTTTAGTAATGAAATAATGCCCAATATCATCTGAATCTCTTGCTTCCCTGTACAATCAGAGTAGTCAGTTGTTTGCTCCTGGAACTAACATCTCCTTTACAGGAGATGTTAAAGGTGAATTTCAGTGCAAGAAAATCTCTGTATTCAGCACTGCTGCCCTCCTGCTCCCCACATGCTGCTCCAGGGCTACAAGCATTTAAACCACAGCCTGCCTCAGCCTTTGCTCACTGACAGCTCGGTGGGCTGGGCAATCCCAGAGACCTCCCTGACAAACACATGTGCCAAGAGCACTGCCTCCCTCCTCTCCCTCAGCTCCTGGTGCTGCAGCTGCCCAGGCAGACAGCACCTGGGATGTCAGAAATGCAGATAAAACCAACAAATCAGCCAGAACGGCAGGCAGAGAGTGGAACAGACTTGGATCAGATCAGACTGAGTCGAAGAAGGAGGCAGATCTGGTGGTTTGCAATAAACACAAAGCAGCCACCCAGGAGCACCAGAGGCAGGAACTGGGTTGTGTGGAGAACACTGGTTTTTCCTGCTGGGATGGGCACATCACACTGCTCAGCTCAGTTTTTCACTCACACAACCAGACTGCTGCAAACTGAGGGAGCTGAGCTGCCAATTTCCTCCAAGAAGATCTCAGCACTAATTCACATCTTTTGAGCTGAAAAAAATGTACAGGGTAATGTCAGGTTATAAAACAGGCCCTTGACTTGCCCTGGTTTAATTAAGATAATGAGAAGTGTAGGATGATGAGCTATGGTTCCAGACAGCAGGAAAAAAGGATGAAGAGCAATTACATTTGGAACAGAGAAGAGTCTATGGAGCTGGGGAACAGGCTGTGACAAAGGGGATGTCTACAGGAGATTTATTGGGGCTGAAAATAGAGCAGGGCAGGACTGGGAGACTGGGGAAGTTTGCTGAAGCAGAGACTTTCTGCACCTGGAAGGCAGGTACTGGTGCAGCCAGCAGTGATAGGTGGAGGAAAAAAGAGCTGGAAGCTCTCACATGGTCCCTCAGAGACACAGTCATGGGCAGGTCTGCACAGCAGGGCTGCTCCCAGGGCTCCCCAACCCCCAGGGCTGCTCCCAGAGCTCCCCAGTCCCCATTTCTGCCCCCAGAGCTCCCCAATCCCCATCTCTGCCCCCAGAGCTCCCCAATCCCCATCTCTGCTCCCAGAGCTCCCCAGTCCCCATCTCTGCTCCCAGGGCTCCCCAATCCCCATTTCTGCTCCCAGGGCTCCCCAGTCCCCATCTCTGCTCCCAGGGCTCCCCCAGGACAGCCCTGGCAGGAGAGGCAGCCCTGGGCACACACAGGGTGCTGAGCACTCCCAGCAGGCTCTCACAAACAGCCTGAGCATGTTCCAGTCTCACAGATTTCTGTGGGACTCCTGTGCACCCGAGCTGAAACATCTGCTGTATCACTGTCCTGAATTGAGCTCAGCCACTCCCAGCACCCAGACACACACCAGAACATTTCTTCCTTGATGCAAAATGCTGGGAAATCCTGAATAAAGCTGGTGTTACAGTGAGACACCATTATCTCTGCTAGCTCTGGATCAAACCCAGGAGAGGTTCAGTGCTTTGCAGTTTAAACACAGTCTATCCTCCCCTAGGCTTAGCCCCTGCCTTATTTCTGTCCCAGCTCAGAGCCCACCACGACAGAATTTGGGTGAAGGTGTGAGAGAACCCCGAGTTGCTTGCTGATGCTTTTTAAATTGCAATATCTATAATGGTGTGGGGACACCACCCCCATCCCTCCAGCAGCAGCACTGCTGTGACAGAATTCACCACTGTGCACAAACAGTGTTTGCTTCTCCTGCAGCAGCATTTCCTGCCCTTGCCTGCACACAGAGACCCCAAAGGCACAGACCTGACCTGTCCCTGCTGCACTTGGGAACAGCTGGAAGTGCCCCAGGAGACCAGGATCACACCTGCACGGGGACAGAGGGGAACTCCAGAGGGCTCTGTGTGTGTGTGCTGCACAATTCACCAGCCCCACAACGGACCCAGATCACAAGAAGTGCTTCTGCAGAGAAATGAAGCTGATGAGTGAGCAAAATGGGTTCAACTTCAGTATGAAAAGAACAGTCAGAGAAACAACTGGGAGCAATGGGTGTGAAGAGGAGAGTTCAGACAAGTGACAGTGGATCGATATTGGGGTGACATGAGACTTATTATATACCTCCTTAATAAATATACATTCAGTTTCTGATCTACTGTGCCAAACCCACTCGTCTGACACTGTATTGGATTACATTTCTACGCTGTTTTTATAGCTTGAGTCCCAAGAACCATAATTTATTGACACTGCTTTATAAATCTTTAAAAGGGCAAGAGAGACTGACTTAATCAGAACGAGTTGTTTCCCTTTTGTTTGGACTAGCTTAAAATCAGTTGCTTGCTACTTGATACAAAGTAAATGACTAATTATGACTTGATTTTCTCCCCTCCCGATCCCTTTGAATCATAATCAGTGCTTTCAGCTAATGAATTTACCATTCTCAGAGCACTAGTAAAGAAAGACTTGGTCTTCTCCATGAGTAGTCTTATTTGTGCAAGCTCCCCATCGACTTCAGAGAGCCGAGTGATTAATTCACAAATAATTTATCTGACAAATGCTGCTTCCCTTCTCCCCCTCCCCACCCTTGCAAACTGCCCGTGGGCGAATTCGAAATTTCTCAATTATTCATTATTGAGAATTCTTGCGGGTTTTCCCCCAGTAAATAATTTTTGCTCTGAACACTGAGCAGCTGCAATGTGTGTGAGCACACTTTGTGCTCTGGGGCAGCTCCCAAAGCCTCATTTCATCCCACAGCCAGGATGGTTTCCACACCTCACCAGCACAGGAGCAACGGGGAATGTTACTTTCTGCCACACAAAATTACAGCTAATTCTGTGTTATCTTGAATTATTTATCTATAGGCCCACTTTGAAGTATTTCAGGCAGGAGTTACATAAGAGGGAGGTATTGTTATTCCTTCACGTGCCCTCCTTCCCCGGGCTGGTGCTCCTGGCTCCGTGGGCAGCTCCAAGCACTGCTGGGGGCTCGGGAGGGCTCAGGGGGAGCAGCTCTGCCAGGGAGGGGTTCCCTGGAGCTGGGGGTGCTGCTTCTCCCCATCCCAGCACAGCACAGCAATTCCCTGCAGTTCCCTGCTTTGCCTCTGACCTCTGCTTCTGGCTGGTTGTCATGGAAAATGGACAGATGAAACCCAGAAAGAATTTGAAGGAGAGCTTAACTAAACTGAAATTGTAGCCCTGGAGCCTCGTTTGCCAGCCTGTTCCTGTGGTGGCCCCACTGTTAAACAACTGGGCAGTGACACTCATGAAGCACAGGTTCCAAACTGAGTTAGGGTAGGCAGAGGCAGCCTGTCCTGGGCCCTGCCAGGCTCTGCTCTGGTGCAGCCAGCAGGGACAGGGGAGCTGGAGTTGTGATTGTGTCCCCACACAGCCTCCTGCCAGGCTAAGGGATGGACAGAGGGCAGCTCCAGGGACTGGCACCGTGCCAGGGGGACAGCAAGGAGGTCTGCAGGGATTATGAACCTGTGTGGGGCTGGGAGATCCCTGCTCCAATTCATGGCCCCTCTGACCCCGTCTTCGCTCAGCACCACGGGGGGAAGGCAAGCAAAGCAAAGCAAAGCAAAGCAAAGCAAAGCAAAGCAAAGCAGGTATGTGTGATGCATAAATAACCTCGTTGCCATGACAGCAGCAGGATCTGCAAGCACTGGGATCTATCAGCACTGAGAGCTTCGAGGTAAATGAGACCTGACACCCTGCTCACAAAATCAAACCCCTGGGCTGGGCAGGTGAAGAAGAAGTGAAGTCATCTGCCAAAGGGCAAAGGGCTGGGCAGGGGTGGTCTGGTCTTTAGAGAGATTCTGAGCACAGCAGATATTCCACCAGCATGTCTTTGTGAGAGTGGCAGATGGGCTGTGGCACAGGCAGGATGTCACAGCAGGGCTGCAGCTCCATTATGTCACCCCTTGTGGCCCTGCTGGCCTGGGCTACCACTGTGTGTCTGTCCTGGCCACGGCTGCTGTGACACTGGGCACCCATCGAGGAGCTGCTGTCTCTGGAAGATTCCACACTCACCAAGAGCCCTTTTGGGTTTTCATAAATGAACCATGGACAGTGCGACCCTCACTGCAGGGAGAGCCACGCTGTGGGCATGGACATGGTGGGGGCAGGTTTGGTCCAAGCCAGCAGAAAGGGGCACAGTGCATCATCCCAGGGCTCTAATTCATCATCATCATCATCTCCCAGTACAACCAAAACCAGACCAGGCCTCTCAATTTCCCCCTTTGTTTGTGGTGAGCTGCCTCTCGCTTTTCAAGACTTCTTGGAAAGGAGAAAGGGAGTGCAAGGAGAAGACAGGGTCACTGACACCTTGTGGTGGCAGACTGGCCTTTTGCAGAATATTATCTTTGAGAGAGAAGGGAAATCAGGGTGGGTGCTGTGGCTGTGCTTTATCAATCCCTGCCCCCCCAGGAACCAAGGCAGACCACAGAACACAGGAGGAATTCTGCCCCCAGCTCTGGGACCCCTCTTTGCCTTGGTGATCCTGCCTTTCTAAAGTCTCAGGAGTGACAATCTGGCGTGAGGCATTTCCAGCCAGTGCAGGTCCTTTGCCGGCTCAAGTGGCCACTCAGCACCCAAACACCCCTGGGCTCAGGTTTGCCTGCCTCCCCTGTCTCCTAACACATGCCTAATAAGCTTAATGTCCCAGGTAATTACTCCAGGAGAGCTGATCTGCTCCTCCAGCCTGGCAGCAATAGGCTTGGTATCAACCAAAACCAGAGAGAAATCTCTCCTGGATAAGATGCAAGGACACAGCAGAGCAGCAGCTCCCCCTCACCTTTCAGCACTGTTTCAGGGACTTTTAGCCCAGAGCATTTTTTGAATATGATCTGCAAGTATTCAGTACAACTGAGGGGGTTGGTTTTATCCCCAAAGTGTGGTGCTCAGTCTCAGGTTTGTGCTGCTGGAGAGGATGTCTGTTTTGGGGGATCACTGCCATGCCTCCCCCCTGCTCCTGCTCTCCACTCCCAGGACTGTTTCCACACCCACTGTGTCCAGCCCGATGCTGAACTGGGACAGTGCCTGCTTCCAAGTTTATTTTTAAAAACTGTTTTGCTCTGCATGATTACTGGTGCCAATGCAAATCTCTGCTGGTCCCAGATGGAGAAGGGAGGCCAGGAGGTCATTCCTGCTGCAGATGTACCCCAGCCCCTTCCTGCACTCCCTGCTGGGGCCCAGAAAAACCTTTGCCAGGGGGTACCAAACCCATAAGCTGAGCCCTGGAGGTGACCCCTCTTATGTGAACTCATGACTCCAAATTTTCCATGCAGAGTGCTCCAAGAGAAAATTTCCCTCACTGACTGCTACTGCTCTCCAAGAAGCCACTCCAGAAGTGTTCTCTGTATATCCCACTGTGGGAATTGCCAGTGTAACTAGTCCATATTTTCCCCAGGGAAAAACAGAGGGTTTTTTTCTGAAACATTTTTTCTCCTTACTGGAAAAAGCTTCACCACTGGAGTTTCAAACATGAGGTGTAAATCTTCCTTTTAGATCATTAACTCTCCCTTGGCTCTTTCAATTTTTCCAACCGCCTCTTAAAGACATGCAGGTGCTGGAGGAGGGAGATGTGCAAGAGGAAGGCTCTGTAAGGAGCTCGTGGAGGAACAGGAATGAACCTGTTGCCAGAGGCCCTGATGGCCTTTTGGGCCCCTTTATAAAAAGGAAGGGGGATCCAGATGTGATGTCAATCTGTGATTTGCACCTTGTACCTTCGTTTTGAATTGTACCAAAAATCAGCATTTAGCACAAGCTGTCCATGCACCCCCTTTGTCACCAGCCTGGTCTGGGGACGCTGCAGGATCCTCTGGGCAGGACAGAGCCAAGAGACCCATCCTGGCTGTACGAGGCACTCAGACCTACACAGCACAGGGGGTGTCCCACACGTTCCTTCTCCTCTCTGGAGGAGACTCACGAGCTGCTAAGGAAACCATCTACATTCACCTACAGACAGAAATAAGTGCACCAATTTAAATGGGAAATATCCCAACATCCACGTCTCCTTGCACAGTAACCTTATTACAGCCAGACAAGTGACCAGGGCTGGCCTGGTTTAGGACTCTCAGCAAGTATAAGAAGATTAATATATACATCTTATTTCTGTGGTGATAAGCAGCTTAGACAATATGACTGAGGGTCACTCCATACAACAGCTCTATGGAATTATTATAATTTTCTGGTGGGCAGTGAGGCGAGCTGAAGGTTTCCAGCCTGCAGCCTCAGGGCTTTGCCATCAACCAGGCAGCTCCATGCTAAGACTGGAGCTTGTCAAGAGACTGATTTTTTTTGTTTCCCATAGGAAGTAAGGACATTTTGACATTTTGTGCATTTCTGAAAAAGACCTTTCAGATAAATAAGAGCATTTTGAGAACACCAAAAATGTTTGTTCCAATCACGACCTTAAGAAACATTGTGTTACCTGTATGATAAACCTTGGAAAGAAAAGTCATTCCAAAACTAAAGTTGGGCCATCTCAACTTCACTGAATACAGTATCCCAATGTACAATATTGCTGTTTTCTTCCACAACACACACCTCCAGATATCTCCTCTCCAGGAGAGGCAGGCAGTGCCCAGTGCCCAGGCAGTTCCTCAGGGAGCTGCTGCTGTCCTGGAGGGCAGAGTTCTGACTGACCCCCCTGCCCCAGAGGGCCCCAGCTCAGGGGGTCCCAGGGGCTGCTGTCCCAGCTCTGGGTGCAAACACTCCCTGGCCTCAGCACACAGCTGAGATCTGCTCCTCTGTGAGCTCCATCAGCCCAAACTAATCCCAACCTGGAACCACAACAGTGCAGAAAAAACAGCCAAAGCTGCTTTTAGCATGAGCTCCATGGGGGCTGGAGCTGCTGCCAGGAGCCAGCCAGGTCCAGGCAGGGAACACTCTGCTCCCCCTGCTTCCCAGCATTATTCAATTCCTTCACCCTCAACTGCAGCCACGTTTCACCTGCACTCCTCAGGTGTGTTGCTATCCTGCAGATTTAGGAGCTCTTCAGAGCTGTGCTGCACCACTCAGTAACATTTTGAGGCTGCAGTGCAGTGCATTAGGAGACAGGTTAAAATGCCATTGACTGAATCTGTCAAGGGAAAAAGCAGTGCACCATTAAGGAGTTCAATAGATAACGTGGCTCCAGGTCCAGGCAAAGCCAACTCACCCGTGGTCTGACTCTGAACACTCGCAAATGTCAGGTTATGGGTTGCAAAAGGAGAACCTGGGGTGTTTTTGATTGTATCAGGACATTCTGACTCTTAAAATGCTGTTGTTTGCCTCAAATCCTTCCATCCTGTTCCTGTGATCTTTGGGCCTCCATGGGCTGAGCAGCAGAGCAGGTTCACCTGCAGCTCCTGCAGGGCTGGCTGCTGTGGCCCCTGCACAGCCTCCATCCCTGGGGGACAGTAGGGACCCCTCAGCTCCATGGGCAAGCCCCAGTGTCCAGCCCCAGTGTCCAGCCCCAGTGTCCAGCCCCTGTGTCCAGCCCC